>WUQG02054625.1:0-28586 GCA_011317285.2 Androctonus mauritanicus | reverse complement strand
TAAACTTTTGATCCCGATAAAGCATGACGTAATAATTATATTTATTGTTACGTAGCATAATCTGACGCAAAAATTGTGAAAGCATTCTATATTCTTACGCTTCATTCGAACTTATTAACTTGTTTCGAAGACAAGCTAGAGAATAGAGATTTATCGAATGTGGTAACTAGAATCAAGTTACACATACCTTTATTTTGCGGCGCTAAAGTTACCGTAACATAAAATGATACAAATTAGTTTAACAGCCGTTCTTAGTTTATTGCTGACCAACTTTTATTGTATTTCAATAACTTATAAAAAAAATTCTAACCTCTAGTAACCCTTCTTGAAATAAATGTTATATCACAGTTAAAATTTCGAAATATTAAAAATGTGTTTATGTATCTTTTGACTAAACCTTCGAAGAATAGATTTACATTTAGAATGTTGAATCTCATATAATAAAAAAATATTACTTTTTTCTTGATTGGTTTATAGACTGAATTCGTTAGCTAAATCGATACATTACTAGCATTTCATATTGCAGATATGTTAAGCATGTACTTCGGAAGTATGTGCATGTACTTCAACATTAGTTTGTTTAAGTTAATCTCCATAAATATAAAATTTATAGACAAACTTAATCACCATCCTAAATATTTTCCTTTATATTTAAATTAAAAAAGCCTATTATAATAATATATCGATCGCAGCTGACAATTATCTTTCAAAACTCGAAAATATTTTCCGCAATTTTTTCAACTTGAGTCATGGATTTTCGGTCGTTACACTTAAACATTTTAATGTCATCCCTTATGCAAGTTTTCTTAATCTATAAACAAACAAATTTTGATACAATAACTTTAATAATATATCATATTTTCGGTTATCAATAAGAAAAATAAACTATAAAAGTTTAAGAATGTTAGTTTCTTGAAGAGAATTTACGCCAATTTGCATGGTTCATATCTGATTAACATTCTCATCAAATTTCTCTTAATAAATGATCATATTCTAAATTTGTCTTGAAACAATAGGAAAAAATATAGATTTGTTCTCATTTTATTACTTTATAAAATGGAACAACGATATGACTTTGATAAGAAACGAAAAGAATAAGCATCAAAATCAAAAATAACCGCTAGTTGAATCTCTGCATAACCACTTAAGATATATGCTGCTCTACTCTAAATTCGTATCTATGTTATGATAACTCTTCGAATAATTGTTTTGCTTGTTTAAACTAAAATATTATCCATATATTCGAGTATTATAGATGCTTTATCATTATCTACGTGTTTGGAAAACTACTTGTCTGTAAATAGCAATATATATGTATATCGTGAATTTGAACATATATTTTTGAATATCAATGAGATAGAACTTGTTTACATTTCATTTGTTTTCCAAAAATATAAATTTATTCATTTCTTGCCACATCATACGTATTATTTTCTTAAAAAATAATCGAATAAACAGTAAAAAATTTTGTGGATGTAATAAGTTAGCATTCAAAAAACTACTTATAAGTTGCATATGCTTATAATGGGGAATTATTTCACTTGTGAGACAATTATTTATAACCTAACAAGTCAATAAACTAAAATACAAAATTATTTATTAGCATTTATAACATGAAAGCATCATAAAAAAATTTATCTTATATAATTTTACGAATAAAACAAAAAAAAAAAAACTTCATTACCGTGCATTTATATTTGTTTCATTTTTTTGGGGTAATTTTGATAAAATATTCTTGGAATTACCTTTTTTTCTCTCTTAGTCAAATTTAGAAATCCCACTCGCAAAAACAAAACTTCCTAACAAGAATTTCTGTATTTAAAAAAAGTAAATCTAAATCATTACCGGCATCAAAATACATCAGCATATATTTTTTTTATACCTCTACGAATTCGAGTTTACCTATCAAAACTTAGCTTAGTACTTGTAAATATCAATATAATTAGATTAACAGAATGAATTTCTTAAGTCGAAAAACTAGAAAAGAAGAAAAAAATTATTACTGTTTTTCCTAAGGCTATCGATACGAGTTTATAACTCTAACTGGAAACTGTTAAAATATTAATTCGGAATATTCGCCATTTCTGAATAAACTGTTTTAATATCTTAATATTATCGGTTAATGAGACGGCATAATGAATTTTAACTGAAGGTTCAATTAAATCCGTTTAGTTTACTGTATTTACTTTCGTAAGTGAATTTTTATAAACTATTAAAACTATTTTTAAATGACGGCATTACTGGACTGTTTTCGTCCTGGCACGAAAGCTTACAGCAGTTATCTAGAGCCACATATATTCTAGAATAACCTCTAGCCTACTATTTTTATCTGGTATATAGCATAACTCTGTCACATAATTCAAGTTTTACCTAACACGTTCATTTTCATGCAAATGTATATATATGTGTGTGTATATAATTTATCACATTTTCTTCCATACTACTTATCCACTGACGTATTTTCCACTGAATGAAGCACAGATCTTTCGCAAAATATATATATATATATATATATTCGTTGAAACCATTTACTTTTCTCTACGTAAAAATTTTCAATTTATCTTCTTTTATGATAGAAAAAAATATGATGATGATAATATTTCTAATACAATTTTCGAATATAACAAATATTCTCTTAAAAAGATAAACATCGAGATATACGTATCTAGATATCCCTTTTTATCATTTAAAAATTCAAAATTTGTAGACATAGTATATTTAATTAAGTACAGACATAAACAAATTTTCTCATTCGTTCGTCGTTTAATATGAGACTCAAAGGGATTTTATAGAATAATCTACAAAAGAAAATAACAAAAGGTAAATAAACTTTTAGTCTAATAATTTAATACAAGTACGAAAAGCTTTATCCTCTTTGTTTTATATAATTAAGTTTGCTGAATAATAGTTAATATTTTTGAATATTAGTTAATCAGGGAGAGTTAACATCTGCACCTTTCAAAATGAATTTTTTACGAATAAATGCGCAAAAGTTGTCATGAAAATATCTAAAAATACAGAAAAAGATGTATATAATAATAATTTAATTTTCTTTTAGCTTTTAAAGTTTTATTCGTCTCATAAAAAGAGCGTGATCACTGAACAAATTTTTTCTTCGTACAAAAGCGGTTCTCAAAAAAATATCCTTGATGATTTGAAATTTATTGCATGTTCTTACAGAAAATTTAGAAATTTCATTTTCTTTATAGATGCAAAATTTCACGATTTTCATATTTTAATAAATGCACGACTTATATTCGAGTTAAATGAAAACAAGCACTGATCACAATAGCTGTTTGCTCATAGAAACTTTCCAATTATATTCTCATTTTTTATATTTACGATAATCGTTTTTTATATTATAAATGTAAACGTATCCATAATTATTTTTTTGTAAAAATAACAATTAAATTATATGGAGTTTATCCCTGCCTACATAAAAATATCTGCAGTTACTCCATACGGAAATTTAGTTTTATAAATAAATTATTGAATATAATTATTTATGTTTCTATATCATTCTCGTTTTAATTTAAATCTTTTATTTAAACATGATATCTTAATTAAGGGATAATTTTAATAATTTCGAAATTATTTCGTTCAAGTTACGCTCATTTATACAGCAAAGTCATTCTCAGCCAGTTTCACGAACTTCTGTATAGTCATCGAATATTACTAAATACTGTCATACTATCGTCGTAATAGCTGAAAATTATATATACACAGCATTTCCCAGATTACAAAATTTATATATTTGTTGAATTCTATGTATAATATAAACTACTTAACATATGTTAAACCGTCAAAGTAGCGTAACTTCTTTCTAACTAAAAGAAGCGAAACATCTGGCTTACGAAACGACGAAAGTACTACTAAAATTACGTTAATTAAAAATGAAAATAAAAATAATTAAATTATAGAAACGAGTAAAGAAAAAATAATAATTCTTAAAATCCATCTATTTCTCTTAAACTAGAATGTTTTCATAACTAAAATGACGTTGTAATCTACTTTTTTTATATTTATGAAAATATAAATGAGTAAAAATCTTAATTAAAACATGGTAAAGATTTAGTTTCCTATCATTATTTATTAAATATCTTATTCATTTATAACATTACTTTCAATAAATTTCTGAAAAAAAAAAGATGAAAACAAGGTATCTGTGATATATATACTATATTTGCATCAACAAAATTAGTTAAAAAAAACATTTTCACGTTCACTACAAAAAGAAAATTTCAAGGACTACTTAACGTTAGTGAAGTAAATTGAATTTTTTTTTAAAATTATATTTGTTTTGGTTATTTAATTAGGTATCTTTACTTTTACCTTTAATTAACGAAGCGAAATCATTTCGTTGGCTGATGACGACTCGTTCGCTGTATGTACATCAAAGAATTAAAACAAAAAATGAATATCATACACTTCTCTTTATTTTTTCGTAGAGGTTCGGCATGAAAAATAAAACGAATGATATTAACGAAACGTTACGTGACAGCGAATCGAACGTGAATGCACGGAAACAGCGTATTAAACTATGAATGCATAAGCATAATAATCAAGAAGTCCCGACTAGTGACAGGACTAAACGAACCACTAAAATTATCAAAATCATTTTAGGACGAACAAAATAATAAAAAAAATCTATTATTATAGACAGAATTCACAATTAAAAACTGAATTTGTGAATTAAAAATGCATTGTTTTAATTCTTATTAAACTATTTTAGATGTTAATCAAACCGCATTCAATATGCGTTTTTATAGCGATAATTCGTTTATGTTAGCTTTTTTTATCGCTTTACTAATTATGAAGAAACTCGGAAATTACAATAATTTCTACTGTTGGATTCAAAATTGCACCACAGATTGAAAATACGGAAGACTGAATGCTATTCAAACGTGCAATAGTTGAAAATTGTTATAGAGAAATGTTACTTTTTACGAAATCACAATCACGCTAATTCTTCGGTGATGAATAACTTTAATGCGTGATTTACTCAATTCGTGACGGACTGCACCCACACACATCTCTCGCATTCGAAAATCATCCCTTTATCGATAAAATATATACAATATATTAAAAAAAAAAAAATTGCGTTTTGTATAATTGCACTTCGCGATAAAAATTCATTCAGCGAATCTCAAACAAAATTTTTCGCATTAATGCAGAAAAAATAATAATAATTTCGATACACGAAAATATCTTAAACTTGAATATCATTTAAATAATATATATAATTAAATTTAATAAAATTTTGGGAATATAAACGACACGTTATAATTTTTTGAAACTCGCTCATTAATAATTTATGTGTTTAAGCTACGAAGTAACAATAATCCTTATTAGTAAGATATAAATTTATTAATAGTTTTCCAGTCAAAAGTTGCTATTTTAAAAAGCATATTTTATTGAAAATAACCTCGGATATATAAATAAGCTTAATTATCTAAACTATATAACTGTGAGAATGTTATTTTTAAAAATATAGCAATTTATTTCGATACGCTATAAGCATTACTATTTTCGGAATTTTATATAAAGATTCTTAAAAGAAGAATACGCATTTATTTATATATATATATGCCTAGGTTTTATTAAATATAAACGCATTATTTTCTTCTATTTCCAAAATTTGACTTGTAATTAAAAATTTTAAGCATTCGCATTCGAATCAGATCAGATTTTGGATAGAGATATACGTCATCGAAACGTCACGTATCTAAAATCCGTTGTATTAATATATCGAAAATCCGGCTTACTAGTTTAAAATAAAATTTGTAATTAATAATGCGTAATCAAAATTAAATTTTATATCATTAATTATTATATATTTATAACCACGGTTCAATTAAAAAAAAATGATTTTTGTTAGCTTCGGATAGTTATATAAATTAATAACCATCTGAAACTTAAGTTGCTTTTTTTTCCATTTTACTATATAAGATACTATCTGCTAAATATAATAAAAATTTTATTTATTTATTTAACAATTAGGCAATTCCCTATTGATGGATACAACAAAAAAATAGCAAATTAGAGAAAGAGAAACTTAGAGAAAAAGCAAGCGGTATTTGCAGTTAACAATTTTTTAAAGGTTAGATTAATTTGAAACTTGTAAAAATATATATCTTTATGTAATTTATCTTTTAAATATATAAGTTTGTTAACATCGATAAATTGTTATATTATATAAAATCTTTACATAATTGTAAGGATTAAAGAGAGAAAGCAAATAATAATTATTTAAAAAAATGGGGAGGGGAAAAAGATATTCCTGTATTCTTTCTCTGCTAGAAAGAAAAGAAAAAGCAATTTAAATAAATTTTTAATTTTTGTATGATGTTTTTAAAAATTTTCGGAATAAATATTTATCTTATAGAAATGAGTTATATGGCTTATATTATTTTCAAGTTGTTGCTTATTCCTTTCAAGAGGTAACGTCATTAGCGTGAGTTAATTGTTAAAGGTTTCTTCGAGAATTTTATTTTAATTAAAAAAAACAATTTGTTTATTAAATTCTTTAAATATTATATATTCGTTTATAAGTTTTAAATATTTACTAATTTTCCATAAAAAATGTTCTCTGATTTGATGCAAAAAACTTCCTCTGATGATTAAGTTAAGAAAAGTCGAACATTATTAGATTTTAATAATGCAAACAAATTTTTTTTTAAACAAGCAATTCTAGAATTATTTTTTCTAGTTTCTACATCATTAAATTCGTGTTCAATGGCATAACTTCTTTATTTAATGTCATAAAAATCTATCAAATAGTTCGATACTTACCAGAGAGAACATCACAAGACTGAACGTCTATCATTTTTAAATGAATGAAGCTATCGAACTAATTAAATTTAATTCAAGGTTGATTTTAATAGCTCTACCTCTCTACTGAATTGCATGAAAATTAAAGAAATAGTTTAAAATTTATTAGAGAAAAACCTCTGAAGTTTGAATATCCCCCATTTCTAAAATGGTTAAGGGTTAATTGATATGTCATCAGGATCATCTTCAGTTGCTCGACGTCAGTTTTAAATTTCATAAATATTCATTAAGTAATGTAGTTTAAAAATATATTAATTAAGAGATTATATCCGCCATTTTTAAATGAACGAAGTTATGGGATTAAAAGATACAGCGACAAGATTATCATTAATGGCAGAACGTCTCTACCGAATTTCGCGAAAATCTGCTAATTGGTTTGGAAGTTATTAATGGGAAACACAGATGGACCATCAATATTAAGATCTTAATTTAAATAATATTAAAAATTGAATATAAAACAATATAGAACTTATTTTTTTTAAGTAAAAGTTATCAATCATAAATTAAATGAATTAAATAATTTATGAAGGATTTTTTAACTTTTGAAATCTGCTTATACTTCTCCAAACAGCTAATATACCCAACTTATAGATAGAGCAGTTACTTATGTGTGATCAATAGAAATCGTAAATACTGAGAATGATTTTTAAATCTTTTAATTCGTATTTAAAATTAAAAATATATATATTAATTTTCTTCCCCTCACTAAATTTAAACTGCATGTTTATCTTCGAGATACTAAAATACGTAAACTGTTCTGTGAATATGTCATCTATCGATCTGACGGTGTGTATTTGAAATCTGTCACCAGTGGTTTGTAAACTTATCAAAAATAATTTAATTTAAAGAATATTTGATGATCATGACGCCTGTTGCTCACTAGTTTAGAATTTTTTTTTATTCTGTGATGGGAAAATTTATATTATTGCACCTTATTTCGTACGAAAATATCGTTCAAACTTAATGAAAAACACTCCTAGATTTTTATGCTTATAATTCATCGCTGCTCTCACTTGTCAGTATCATTTATTATGCATTCTAGCATAAAAATGAACTTTTTGGTTATTTAAAAATTTGCCATTAATCATCGACTCGATTAATAGTGTTGCATACATTTTTACAAAGTAATTACTTTTTAGATATGTTATGCATGTATATAAATAAATATATATATATATATATACCGTATATCGCATAGACTACGCATCAGAAAAATGTTTCGTAACTTTCGTTTGTTGCGACATCTCGATATTTTGAAGTACTATACAGTGTTATGTAAACAATATTTCAAGAATTTTATTGCTTTTCTCGAATCGTTAATAAGTACTTAAAAGCGCATTTAATCGAAAATTTCTGATCTAGCTTCACACGATTATTATTCGATCACTGTATTACTCTGAATTTTATTTCGCTTTTTTAACGGAAGATGGCGTTAGCACACGATTAAAATTGGATACCATTTTTTTTCATTACACAAACTTTTTAAGATTATCTTTTTTTCCGGACAAACTTATGTATTTTTTAAAGAAGTTAATACATGATGATGATAAATTAATTTAATATTTATAAATTTCAACAATATTTAGTTAAAGAATATATATATTTTATAAACTTTAAGTATGACTAAATCAGATTATTGTTTATAAACTGAGAACTGTATATTTATAAACCATATTAGGTCAAAAAAGTTTTTACCTTAACATCTAAAAACTAGATAAATAAATAAACATGTACATTTAAACTTTTTAAATGTTAAAATATTACAAAAATTAAATATATATATATATATAAAAAAAATGTTTGGATTGCATTAAGACAAGTTTACGATTTACTTCGATCATTTCATCATGTAAGAAAATTTCCAATATAATTTTAATAATTGTAGCCCAGAAATAAATCGAATACTCGTTTATTCGTTTTATTTTTTAATGAAATTTTTAAGTTGACAGTAAAATATCGGAAAAATATCGATGTCGCTTCTTCGATACTAATCCTGAATTATTAATTTAATAAATATTAAAAATATACTAATAAAAAAGTCTGATTAATGAAAAAAAATTCAATTAAAAACTCAAAATAGAATTTTATGCTTCTTATCGTCCCATTTTTTTAATAAAATTATTTTACAAAAAATATAACTTGCTAAGTTTGCATAAAATGAAGAAAGTTTATGTTCCATTCGAAAAAGTAAATCAGGATGTATATTGCAATGATTTTTAAAATATCTTACTTTATTTTGATGCAATCAAAACTTTCAAGTACAGTACTGTATTTAAAAATAAATATTTTTTATAGTTTTAATATATTCCCAATGAATTATTATTAACTGAAGATTAAATATTTTTCTTGTTCCAACTGTTATAGGTAAGAATTATTTTTATTTAGCCATCTTCATGAGAGCAATGATTCTATATAGCACGAATGGTCCTATGGTCCTATATAGACTAATATGGCAGTTTATATGACCCAAGGCCTATACTAGTCACTTTTTTAAGACTCAGATCGACTAAACTTTTGGCTTTATAAAGTTCTATTGGCATGATAGTTAAAAATAAATAACTGCATTAGTATCAAAATGGTTGCCATCTAATTTCGAATAATAATGCCGCTTAGTTGACTGAACTTTGTGATTCTTAAGGGGGTTTTAGTTAAATTATTGTAAATTGACAGACGGTCGTATAGATTACTTATTATGCAAGTAAAATGGCCACGAGAAATAAAACCAACATAAATAATGGCGCACCTATGTATTCCACATTGTGATGTTAATGGACTTGTTTGTGCCCTACGTTTAAAAACTTGATAATCCTTGGCTATATTTATTACCTACAGAAATTTTTAACTTCTATGAAATAAAAATAAATTCCGTTAATTAACTAGACCTGCGACTCTTCTTTAAATGGTTAGATCATTTCCTTTAGCGGCAGACAAGTCAAAATTCCAGACAATTTAATGCAATCTTATCATGCAATGGCTTATATAAAATTATAAAGTTTCCTTCTAAAGTCATGTCGATTCTATGCTCTATTCGTTATGTTATTATCTATTTATTTTAAATTAAATAATGTTAAAAGAAATATTTTTTATTTAATAAATTACCACAGAATTTTCGTTTCATGTTATGGTTATTAAATAGGCCGACTGTCATTATATTTAATTGTTATTTATATATAGGCCTATATTATAAAAATGCAAAATTATTTCTACTAGAAAACATACCTTTCTGTAAAATACACTATATAAAAATTGATTTTGTTTTATTGTTTTATATTATTCTATCTGTATAAAATTATCTCTTGGCATGTCCAATACAAACAATGCATTGTTTCACAATCATCAAACAGTCTGATACAACAAATTACCTATGTATTGAACGAGAAATAACCGAATAATGATTTTTACTTTGCGTCGTCTGATTTAAAACCTCAATTAGTGTGTATAGACTATTTTTTCATTGTCTGGATTCGAAATAATATTGCATAATTTTAATCACCGGTTGGAATTTTTTTAAATATATATATGTATTTAAAAATATAAAATTTTCATCCAAACAATATTTAAGTTTGTCAATGTTTTTACAAAAATCTAAAATCGAATGAGTGTATATTAAAAAAAAAAATTGATTTTATGTAAAATCGATCATCAAATGTGCATCTCTCTAAAAACTTTAATTAGGGCATATTATGTTTATAAACTTATTGCCTTAAAATATTTAGGATTAAAATTTTTAATGTAAAATCCTATATATTCCTCGAGGAATCTTTCCTGTTTCCATTTAAAAATTGGAAGGTTTTTCTATTCAATGCTAAGTCATCAGATTAAGTTGCAAGCGCATATGTATTCCCGTTGAAATGTATGGAAGTTTTATGATAAAAATTCCCAAGTGTTGAACTACAGTAAATAATAATAATAAAAATAAAAAAAGGACGTTAGAGCGATATTTTACTATCAAGACGAAGTTTAACCTTTGTTCTCTCCTGTCAAGAGTGTCTTTAATCTATGTTCATATTAGTTGCACGCGTATAGATTCAATTATCTTAAGATATGTAAGAAAGACAAACTGAAATCATTATATTATAATCAATAATAATAATAATTAATAACGTCGGAAATAAAATTTATCAAAAAAAATCCTCTTCATTTTTTAATCACATCGAGTGATTCGTCGTACTGAATTATATATTTAAATTTGTTTTACTACGGGCTATAAATCCGATTACTCATCGAATTTCTAAAATAAAATTTATTCAAAAAAATAAATAAATAAAAAAGATGATGAATATATTTATAATGTCATATTTAATAAATAAATATTTCAATATATTTTAATCTTTATTTAATCGTACTTAATCTTATTTCATTAATAAGGTTTTTATCTAATTTTATTAATGATTTATCTGTTGGAAATATTGTATCAGACTCCTAGTATTTATCAACAACCATTTAGTCAGAAACTTATGAGTCAAAAGTGTATAGAAACTATTATCGGACATTCCTCTTAAAAACATTCCGGACTTTTGAATATACTCTTAACATAAATCATCATTAAAAGTTCTTATAACGATAAATCTGCAGCATTTTAATATATAAATTATATTAATATTTATTATAATATTGCATTATATAGGATAGTTGTTTAATATGTAATTTTTATTTTTAATAAATTATAATTCCTTTACATATTATCTTAAGTTTATCTATTTTCTAGATAGACCTATATTATAATCGATATTTTTACACAATAATTTATAACGATAAGAATATTTTATTTGATCCGCCGCCAATTGAATGCGATACTAACTTGTAAAATACAGTAATTATATATAATGCATATATAAATATATTTTTTTACGGAAAGATTTAAAAATTAACTTCTTAATTTTCTTTCAATAGAATTTTTATAAAAAGAACTAATAGAAAAAATTAATAAAACCATTTCTCGAAAAATTAAAAAAATAAAAAGTTTTAATGCATTTTATAACTTGCATAAGTACTCAAGAGTGTAAAATTGTTTTCAGACAAATGACTTATTGCATAATTGTTAACAGTAACGAAATAAAATATTTTTTTTTCTTTTTTCAAAAATTCTTATTTATAAAAGATTTCGAATTTTCTAAAATTTCGAATTGTGCAAGGATTATTGTTAAAACTACGGAAGTTTTTAATAAACGAGGAAGAGAATGGTAAAAATACGTTTGCGATATTTCATCAGCGTTAATCTTCAAAAAGAAAATACGATTAATGAATTCATAAGGCCACAAACTCAATCATTATGTTCATTAAGTGGCAACGTTTTTCCAAAGGCATAGCAAAGAGCTCCATCTGGCGTCAAAATCGAGCAATCAGATCGTCACGAACTGCTATGACGTCCGACTGACGTCAGTAACGCTGCGTGGGAAGGCCTAGCGGAAAGCGAGAGAAGGCAGAACACAGTCAGACTCGCTGGTGTTAGGATGTTCGTTTTGACTGCTATTCCTATCTGGAAACTTGAAAACTACTGACTGCATCCGTCTACCATTTCCGTATAGCACCGCCACACAACTATAACAACAATTGTTTAAACAGTTATTTTCAACAAGTGTGTCCGTCGTTCCACGCTTTGGTGTGTATTACTAGTTGTCGAAGATGGCACGATTTTCGAGCAGCGATGTCCACTCTACTGTAAATAAGTTGACTTGGTCAGTATGAACTGGAAGAATGGCCGTTTGAAGTCTGATGGTGTCGTCTTTTATGTACTATAACCTGTTGATATTCTACCACTACTTGCTGACTGCGCATTGACTGGCGCTCGTCTATATATCTCAATCTTTATCTTTTTTCGTAGTTTTTTTTGGTGTAGGATTTTTGTGCCGCAGTTTGTTTTAATATAATATGGATATATCAGACATCGATCCGAATTTTGAACCTCAAACAAGAGCCAGGTCTAACACTTGGCCTCTACCAAGACCAGAAAATGTGGCCGATAAAGAAGATGACAAATCGACGGTCATGGTACAGGATCATAATGCTACCGGAATTGATCAATGTGGCCAACCACCAAAAAAGAACTCGTCACGTCGTAACGCATGGGGTAACATGTCGTATGCAGAACTCATAACACAAGCGATACAGAGTTCACCGGAACAGAGACTAACGTTGTCTCAAATATACGATTGGATGGTACAAAATGTTCCATATTTCAAGGATAAGGGAGACAGCAACAGCTCTGCTGGATGGAAAGTGAGTATATTGTGTATACTGTTTATTTTAATCGGCAACGCTTAATTTGGTCACGTGTCGCGTTTGTTTAGATCATGTGACCGGCACCAATGCGTTCGTATTAGCCGCCAAAGAAAATAACCAGAAAAGTTAGTATTCATCATTGATAACTTATTGCGAACCATACAATTGTCCTTGGAAGGTTGCCATCGGATTTTTTTTTTCCTTAGCCACTTTGAATTATTACGAAATCTTCGAGTGTTCTTTTTAAAACTCCGGTATTGTTCAATGCATCTATATGATTTTTAAAATAGAATTATGATATTTTTAACTTCACTATCTCTTTTTAAAAAAATTTAATTAAATTGTTTGCCGTTTTACGACTCAATCTAGCAACGGGTTGAGGTTTTTCAAGTAACTCTGGTTGTAAAATGCTCGAGGTAATTCTAACCCCATCTCACAGACATGACGCCAGTTTGTGGGTGACTTACGGTTTTGACCTTATCTCTCCTTCTCTCTCCTCACACACATTCGCACATGTTGAGTTAAACTATGGATATACTCTTAGGACGAAAATGGAAAAGACCTGGTTCCATTTATAAAAAAAATTAGAATAATAGAATTATTTCTAGATCTAGTTCTCTCAAATGCGTTAAACATTATCAGCACATTAAATTTTCAGGTCAAAAATTTATAGAAAAATCGATAAGATTGTAAAGACTATTAGTTTGCTGTACGCTTTTTAAAAAAATTCTACAAGTGATGTTGCATTTAGTTAAGGCATTTTTATCACATTTTTAATTGATAGTTTTGTATAGTTTAATATTCTTAATAGGCGTTTATTTGTCGGGACATGTTGTCATAAACTAATGAACTAAGATCATGGGTGTAACCCATCAAATATTAAAAATAATGTTTCGTCGAGTTAGAAAAGGTAACAGACATCATTAACAACACACTATGATAATTGTGACATGGATGAATAAGATCTTGTTAATGTTTGAAAATTGATTTTTTCTTCTCTGGTGATTTAGATAATTTTCGAAATTTTATTTTATTTTATTTTTTTTTTATTCGAATGAAAGTAATTAAAATACGTAAGAATTTTTTTAATTTCGAAGATAGAATTTATAAAAAAAAATTCGAACATTATACGTTAGGCACTAATTGCATTGTCGAAACCAAGAACGGAAACTAAATTAAGATAATTTAGCAACTAATTTTACGCTACCACTCGAAGCATAAAACAATAAAACGGGAGAATGGCAGAAAAGAAGACAAGAACTCCTTGCACCCTTTCACTCGCCGACGTGGGTTTTCTCCTACTCTACAGGACCACTCTTTACACAGTTATAAACATTAAAGCAGGATTCTTAGTAGAAAGAGTTGAGGAAAAATTTATTGTACCAATAAAAGTAAAGAGTTCAATTAGGAATAAGTGCTATATGGTTGCCATGCAAATGGCTTTGAAAAATTGAATTTTGTAAACAGAAAAATTTGCCCACGACGCCAGACATTTTTATATATTACATATATGTACGTATATTCATTATTTAATAATAAATCATCATTTTTAAATTAAAATGATTATTATTAACAATTTTTACTTACTTCGAGAACGTATATGATAATTTTTCTAAGCGTTACACAATTATTTATATTTATATCGATTCAAATTAAATGCCCATCTAAAAATTCGCTTTTATAATTCAAAACAAATTTTATGGATGAAATATTCTAAAGGTATCCTACACAGTGTAAACGAATTTCGTCAAGCATTTAGAGAGAGAGAGAAGAGAGATTGAAGTCTTGAAACTCTCTGGATAAATTTGCATATCTTTTCAAAACATATTTAACTGATTTGTCGTCCATTGTTAAAGAGATAGAGATCTCCAGATCTTGAATATATTCAATTTTGTTAATTGAAAAGGCGGATTATATAAAGATTTTTGTGAACTATTTTAATTATAATTTATACTCTTTCAGATATAGATAATTATCTGTTTGATTATTAATAATATAAATATTTATCTTTCGACAAACTTCATTAGAAAATGTATATATAGAACGCTAAAGAAGTTTGTAACCAAACCCAGACGCATTGATATGCAAAAATTGCACAAATTTTTCTTTAATTAATTAAAACATTATAACATAAAAGACAATTAATTCGTATAAATATTTAAAATGTCGATTCGTCCTTGATCGATAAATCGGCAAGTTTAAATTAGTTTCTTAACGACATATGATGCAAAATATGCGATAAATTAAGATAAGTATCATTGTCAAGTGATTTATCTGTTGACCATTGGTTTCAATTTTTTTTTACCATAAAAAAATTGTAGAAATGGCATTGAAAATTGTAGTAATCTTCGTAAGAATCGCATATATTAATGTAATTTTTATTTTTAATTTCGATAAATTTATCGCGTCAGAAAGAGAAAATATTAAAATGTTTATAAATTATGTTAATTTTATCAGATTATAAATATTAAAAACAAAAAAAAAATAATTATACATTTACAGCATTTTAGCATTCAAACAAAGAATGGAAAATATCGTGTAAATGTGCCAGATTTATTTATTATTCTAACAGCGACATAAAAAATTTTAATATAAAGAATTATATACAGATTTTTAAATTTTCATATTAACCTTATTGGTAACCTTAATGTGACGACATAATTTTTTAAAATAATATTTCTTTCGATATTTATTTGTTTTTTTCACAAGTTAAAAAAAAGTTTTCTAAAGTTGGATGCATAATCCGTCATCGTCTTTAAAATGATTTATGATAATTGCACTAACATGGAAGTTTTAAATTTAGTATCTTTGAAAAACTGGAATTTAAAATTTTTCTGTTTTCATTCTAAACTTTTTCGGGGACGAAATGTCAGTAAACGAAGATTTTCTAACTTTAGACGCTTTTTTTTATAAGTATGCAAGTGCCAACAATAATTCTCGGAAGTTTGGATTTAAAAAAATAAATAACTGACATAAAATGGAAAATATAAATTATACTCTTTTTTTTGTTGTTGTTATCGTTCTCTATTCGTTCGTCTTTCGACGTGGATTCTAAATTTTGCGAAGTTTGCAAACTCTTCTTATCAAGAAATTTTGAAATCAGATTACTATGTCAGTATGCCAAGATCATATATTCCCAAATCGGAACCCCAACGATTACTGACCTGGTTTTTTTCCTAGTATGCAAATAAAACATTCTTACTTTCCATAAACCAATAGATCGATCGATAAAAATTATGTAGATATATATATTTTTTCTATATGTAGTTACGTAGTTATAAAACTATTATTAAACGTGAACAAGAGTTACGTAACATGATTTTAAGAAACGTCTATATTATATATATATAAAACTTAATGTTTTATTCGCCACATGTTGAATTTCTGCGAAAACTGTCTGCATAGCACGCCGACCAAAGAATTGAGGTCAAGGTTGCTGGGTGGATGGACCAGAACCGTTCGTGTTCGTGTTCGACTAATTTAGCTTACCTCTGGTTTATCCATTGGGATAGCCTTTAGACATTTTCACTTCTCTGTCTTACATTGCATTAACCGAAAACTATATTCAAACAAGATTAATTAGTTTTTTCTTCAGTGAAATGTGCAATTGGTTAAAATGCTAAGAGTGGTTCTTGGCTCGCTATTTGAATGCACATCCTGTAAAAGTTAATTGAGAGAACATTTATGTTAAACAAAGATTGCTTTTAGTATTTTTTATTTTTTGTTTTTTAACTTAGTCAGATTCCCTGTTCTTAGGTTTTTACTGCTTAACCTCTTAGGAGTTCCCCGCGGGGGAAATTAAAGTGCGGGACTGCCGGAAATGACGGGACTTCCGACATTTGCCAGTCGTCAAGGAACGTTGACCTAGCAGCCTGGCGACCCACTGGCACCCGCCTTCTTTTCTCTTCTGCGTTGCCCCCCTCGTTTCGCTCCACTTTCGCTACTTTTTCTTTTAATCAATTATACTTTCTCCGCTCATAATAACTGTCTCTCGCCATTTCGGTTCGTAGATTGCAGCAGGAAAGAATTTCTTCGCCAGGTTGCACTTAAAAATCGCTTCCCCCTACTGTTACCCCCTTTATGCCAATGCTTTCAAGTTAATACCTGAATGTTCGCCTTTCGAGAAAAAAAAAAATCAAATTTTAGTTACGGACACGCGTATTAGAATTCTTATTTTTATTTTCGTCGTCAGGATTTGTAATTAAACGATCAGGTATCTCGTCCAAATTTTGCGCTTAACGTCTTCGCTTCCATTGCAGGTTTATCGCATCATATAGGAAATGAACTGTTTGGTAAATCAGCTGATAAGCCATCTCTTAGAAACAAGGAATCTGTTTCTCTCCCCCATCCATATTCCAATATATTATCGGCCTTGGAGAATGTATAAAAAAATTCAAGTAGGAAAATAGGGAAAGTCGTTAACCTGTTCCAAGTCACTGAGTTTCGTGATAGAAAATGCCAATGGTGTGTGTGTGCTGTGTGTGTATACAGTATATGTTCCCTTTAGTAACATCATGTATATAAAAATCTGTCTGACAGGTGTCTGGAATGGCCATGCTCACCTTGAAATAGCAAAACGGTGAAGCAAACCCATCTATTAATAAATTAGATAATCATTTTAAAACATATGTATTTAAAAATTTAAACCGAACGCGTTTAAAATCCGATATAGCGCCGGATTGATTCTAACCACTCCAACAATACATCTACCATAAAAAAAGAAAATGTATCAGCTAAAATGCTAACAAGATCATAAGTATCTTGTAATGATCGTATTGATTTCACGAAATTTGAGTTGCTTAATCCCGGGGAAAAAAAAACAATACTCATTTCTTGAACTCTGCTTTAAGTATCGTCTAACAAGCATATGAAAACACGTTACGATCTTGGAATTTTTTAATATTTTCTCGTGATTCCATCGTTGCTTTTTTTTATTTCCTTTTCTAAAAAAAGAAAGAAACGAATTGTTTAAAAGTAATACTCTTTTTTCTCTTCTTTAAAATTAAAAATTATAATTATTAAAGCCGAATTATTGAACCGAAAACACATGTTGTAAAGCAATACCAGTTTGTGGCCCCACCTAAAGTTTCAGTGACCACACGTGGCTACCGCAACCGCACCACACCAAGAAAACTCATATACCACACATAGACTGGTTTGAATCGACCATAAATGGATTTTTGAGAGTCGCTGTAAAAATATAAAAAATAGAATTATTATTATTTTTTAAACAAATTTTCAACCGTGTAATTTAGTCTTGATTTTATGTTATATGTGTTATCGTACTTTTAGTAACGCGAACTGTTTATGTTAATGTACTGATGTACCGAATATCCTAGAGAACCTTGCACCCAAATTTAGTATTTGGATTGATACTAGGAAATGTTTTTGAAACATTGTTTTATAAATAACTGCATTTCTAATAAAAAAAGAGTCCAATTTAAATTTTTCTGTGTATATACAGCTAAAAAAATCTCCATATTGACATACAAAAGCCAAAGAAAGATGGCTCTGTAAATTAGTATGCATATAGCATCTCTATAACATATGGTTCTAAATAAACAAGTTGCCATACAATGTTTGAAGGTGTTTTTATAGAATAAAAATGGATATAAATGATAGAAACGTTTTCGTTATGTTAATTTAAAAAAATTGAAACAAAAAAATCGGAATTAATATGTAATTTTTATTACTTTTTAATGTTTTAAAAAATTTCGCATATATAAGAAAATTTCGTATCGGTTATTCCTCGGTATAGTAGTTTATGGTCTCTTGAAGTCAGGCGAGTCCAATGCGAACAGGGCGATCCAGTTAAAGGACGGGATGGGATGTTCGCTTCAAGGTCAGGTACCGACAGCAGCAGCATTGGGGTTCTTGGCAGTGTTCCAATATGTGACACCACCATTCTAAAACTGGGTTATGTAGCCCATTCGTGACCATATCGTGACACCCTCATGTTCCCACTCCTGCCAAATTTCGAATTGGTAAAAATTATCCGCGCATTATATATACAAGCACGCAGCGCTTTGATCAGTTAGCAGACCCGGTCGGGTATGTGTCGCCGGCGGTCGCCGATTCCATCTCAAACACGTGACCGAGGGCGAAGTTAAGAAGCAACCACGCGGAAGTGATTGCGTTGCGCGTGCGCGACCTTACCCGCTCTCCAGGAGCCTATAAAGGAAGTGACGTAAAAAAAGTGATGCTTCCAACGGAGACAGGAAGTCATATTGTAGATGTTAATACGATTAATCATTGAAAAGTCATTTATTATTATTATATAAATTTTTTTAATAGTCAGCGGATAAATTACGTAATAAATAATTGCTTATTTAATAAATTTTTTTAATACCCAGACAAATTTATTATTCGTCAGTAGAAGAAAAAACAGTGATGATAATAACTTGCGGGTGGGGTATGCAGTTTAAAACGCATAAAATATTAATCGACGACCTGGGACGTGTAGTAAATTCCCATTCATAGTGGTGACGACACTATACAGAAGCTTTAAGAATCGAGTAAAGGTAGAAACATTTTACCACATGCACACGTTATGATAAGAACCGGTCAACACCGGCGTGATTGCGTCATAAGTTGCCAGATGTCCTTGATGCTTGACGAAATTTCTCACGTGACTTCCGCCTATTGGGGGTAAGAAATTAATAATTAATAATCTTAAGATTATTAAAAAAATGATGCTGGTGAATGAACCATTCGCTTTTTTTTTTCCTCTCTTCACAGACTATCGCCTCGGTTAAGAGTTGGTAAACGTTTAAATATAGGATTGCATATATATATATTTATAGTATGTATAAATTATATAATCTTAAACAATGCAAGGAAATAAAAAAGTATTTCTCGTAATGACAGTCCAACATGAATAAATTTAAAATATCCTTTAATAATACAATATATCTACGAGTAAATCTATTTGATTTCCGAATAATTGATGCGATTTTTAAAATTTTAAGCTACAGTACTGTGATGCTTCCAACTGTATATGTGCGTATACTTCGCTGTTAATTATTAGTGATTTTCCCTATTTACGAAACGATAAAAAGTTATTTAACGTTTGCAAGACAAACGTTAGCCGTTTTAATGCAACATTTAAGTGCCAAGAAGAGTAACTTTTTTATGGCAGGAAGTTTCTTACTAATTAAGATTCGATAAAGTAATTTTTTAATTGATTCTAATCCGAAGCGATGAAATCCGATCTCTGGTGAGAAATCGCCAAAACGAATTTCGAGTACCGATTGTACGCATTATAGAACCATTATGTGTTCTAATCGTTAGTGAAGGATCTGTCATCACGTTTATAAGAGTTTAAACTCACGTGAATGTGTGTTTCGGGATGGATTTTTATCGCGCGATTAACTCTCCGATAAGCGATTTATCGCCGAACTGTCGCCAGATAGCGCGTTGCAAAAAAAAGCAGAAATTTCAATAAAAATTCATCCTGTTGTAAAATATGCTCCTTGCCTCTTTTAATAGTTTTGCCTCGAGGTACAGATTTTTCTATACGCGTATTTTGAGGCTCCTTTCACAGTAGTGCATTCAAAGGGAGAGGACAGAGAGAGAGAATGGGCGTTAACGCGATGAAAGGAACTAATGCAAATATCTAGCGACACGTGTTATGTTATAACCTATGCATGGAGGTTTCAATCAAAGTCCAGTCGTCAGGACAATGGGGTTACAGTCTCTCCTTTCCCCACAATTGATACAACTGTCCCTCAGACAATAGGCTGCATTTATCTCAGATAAGTAGTAGAGGACAACATTAAACACTCCTTCAGTTAAAATAATTGCAGGGTTACAGATTAGTCATTCAAATATCGAAAAGCTAATAAATATATATATATGGTTATCCATAGAGCGATTGAGCGAGTTTTCTTCTTATATCGCAACCTTACCTTGATTTTTAACGCTTCGTAAGAGAAGCAGCTAAAATATATGACCTAGATTTAAAGACAGTAAAATTGCCTCGGTTAAACGACCTTGAAAGGCTTTCACTACAACGGGACTACCGTATATAAAAGTTTTGTTTTATGATCGTTTTTATTGTCCAGAGCTCTCCGTGACGTCACGCTGCATTAAAAGCGCGCTACCGTCTCTTTTATTTGCTGCACACAGACACACTTACTGTTTAAACGAATTCTAAGTTTTAATACATCAACACGAATTACATGCAACTATACTGCGAATATGATGTTGTATTAGTCGTCGTTAGTGGCAGGAAATTAATCACCCCCGTTATGCAGTAATATTCCTGTAGGAAGTTCGAAAGTCGAGTTTGCTAGTTCGACGAAAAACTGCAGTTGTGTATATGCAATATTTTTCGACTTGGCCGAAAATTAAAGTTTTTTTTTCCGTAGTAAAAAAAGGACGTTTTAAATCGAATTCTGGGCTTATCAACGAGGAAATTGTGGAACGAATTTTGTTAGTAAATAATCTTTGGACTTTGGAACCGATCGCGCAAAAATGCCAACACTCTTTTCATCTCCATCCATTAACACCGTTATAAATTTCGACGTGATGTAATTAGTTAACATTTATCTTTTAATTTCGTGATGGATGCATTAAAATGCCGCTAAGCGTTATTATTATTTTTATTTCTAACACGGAATTTTAAGATATGTATCAACCTTTACGATTTATTAATTTTTAAAGGAGATTTCTATAGTTATAAAATATTATTTAGCCTGTAAAAATACTTTTCGTAAATGCAAAAAAAAAAAAAAAAAATTATAAGTGTGGTTAAAATACTCATATGATGGTTGATGATAATTTTTTTATTCCAGTTTTTATAAAAATAATAATAATTACACATCTTTGACATTAAAAATAATAAAATTATTAACATTAGCATGGTTGTAATGAGATTATTTAAACAGGTTTTCATTTTTTAAAAAAGAGCTTTTTTTTGTAGAATGAGATTATATAACGAGAAAAATTTTTTATAACATTTCTTAAAGATCTTTCCTGTGGTTAATTAATTACGATATTTTTGAGTGACACCATAACTCGGCTGTTAAGTTATAACAGTCCTTTTCATGAACTCTCCCCACTCGTCTTTCGCAATAGTGGTACATCAGTAACGGATACCACTCGTCTACTTGGAATCTTTTTGAACTCATTAAGTTACTGGGATAGAAAGGAAGTGCTACATGCCAATCAATCACACGTCCATCCTCGCACTGTTTCTAAAATGGATGAAGTGACGGTTTGACGTCTCCGTGTCTGCATTCTCCTGACAAAAACAGCACCTGGTTTTAACACTTGTAATACGTCATAATCGGCAGATGCCATCTTATTTTTATATTATACTTTTTACAATTATCTAATGAAATCTTTAAATCGGCATAAAATGTATATTTGGCATTGAGTAGTCGCTGTTTTAATCATAAAAATCGTACAGGTACCAACGTGTAAACTTCGGAAGAAGGAAACCGAGGTCATTAAATGTCATCTCAATCGGGTCAGATTATATTAAACTACATTAAGCATCTACCTGATTAATCGGTGCTGAAGTCAGAACAAAAATAGTTATAGAAGTGAAATGCTCACCCTTCGTCTTAGGTTGATGCGCCGTTATATTTAGGAGAGATTAAAAATTTCATTATTTAGTACTTTTTAAACATATATATTATTAAAAAATTAAAAATTTTGATTGACTATCCCCTTATACTGATGCAATTAGTTCGACGTAACACTGAATGCGACAGGAGGGCTTTTAAAGCATGACCGTGACATCAGTAAGGACACACCTCCTATAGTGAAAGACTGTTGTACTCTTCAATAGGCACGTGTACGAAATCATAGTATTTTTATACTCTGTAAAGTACTTTTCTAAGTATTTACCCATATTACTTCTCAAGTTTTAACCAAAATTTTTTACTAATAAATGCGATTTTTCTATAAACTGTACAAAAATGTTGAGAAGGATAATCACTTTACGTCATGTAGCAACTGCAATTATCATTTTCGATTTCGATTAAAAAAAATTAAATAATTAACAGATTTAAGTACAAAATCCAAACTGCAAAAATTCTTTTTTTAAGTTCGTTAACAGGACGATTAACTGGAATTATGATAACGCAATTTTTTTCGATAAATTATTATTACTAACTTCCTGTATCACCGAGGTGTGATTAACTAAGGTTAAAAGATATATATATATTTTATTCATCTCGATACGCCTCTTATTGTAGAAAACCTTCATTTTATCTAAATTTATTATTATTCAAAGGCGGTTGCTTATTTTTAAAGAGGGGGAAAGCAGCAGCTCTTCAGAAACACCCTACTTAAATTAAGAATTAAAAAAAAACGATGGCAGAGGCCAACTGTGGATTATTGCAAAATGCACTTGTAAAAGAGGATAATTTTAATACCGGAAATGGGGGTGGTGGTCGATAAAACGGGACCGGAAGTATCATTCAGCACGTGGTTGTCTCTATGCGGAAGTAGAAGCTCTCCGTTAGTGGGTCGTCGTTTTTCTCGGTTAGCGCTCGAGAACCGGTCTACATTCGGTCAAGGTAACAGCAGCCTTATATTTTTAAAAGATTTTAAGGTCATATTCTTATAAAAATGCGTTTCTATACAAAATATACCATTAAAAATTATACATTTCTTCCTTTATTAAATTTTATAATAATTTAAGTTCCTCATTAAAACATTCATCAATTGTTAATAACCGACATACACTAAAATGTATTTGCTATTTTCAGGATAATTAACTGCTGTTGATATTTGTTGTCCTGACAAATGTACGTTTGGCAACTAAAATGTGGCTTTCGATTATTAAAGACAATATTTTTAATTGTAGATTCCCTTATAAGTAGTACGTCAAAAAAAAATTTTTGGGCAAAAATTTGTCTCACTTTCAAACTGTGACGTAGTGTTTGGAATCAGTGTCGCCAAGGTAACTGCCATTTTCAATTGATAGGCTGAAATGTTCTAAGTAATTCCAGAACGGGATTATTATCGCGTCACGTGATTTTCGCAGTCATCTGGCTCCGCGGTACATCATCAACCAGTTACTGTCGCTAAAACGTAAATGTGGGGTGTGTGAGTATGTGTTAGCCCAATGTAGCCTATTCTGTACGGTTTCTAAAATGTACTCTCTTATCAGTAAAACAATGACAACTGAAATGACCTAAAGGTCAGATAAGGTCGCAAATGGAGTAGATAAATTAATTCTTGGTGGTCACAGCATTTCTACGAATTCGGAAGTCGGGGGGTCGTTGACCTTAATGGTAAAAGATGGGGTGACATGGTTAGAGAGATAGCATGTGCCATTTACTTAACATGCCAAGTATTCTTTCCCTCTTTTTTTCGCTGTAAAGCAGATCAGTTAATGATTTTAGTTTTATTGTGTGACAGCTGTAGTATATACATAGAATAGCTTTCGAACTAATCAAATTAGATAACCTCATTCCACAAATCGTTGTACATCATTTCGTTTGAATTTTCAGAAATTTGTGAACCACTACCAAGCAGAAAAAGAAAGAATAAAATAAAAAAAAAAAAGGAAATTTGGCTCGGTTCCATAGAGAAAGAACATTTCGCATATGAGAAAGAACAATCTGGTTTATCTCCTCGTCAAATATTCGATAGGCATTGTAGTACATGTATATTGATGATTTTTCATTCACTGAGATCAAAAGACTGGAAGACTATATACGAGTACAAATCTCTGGCATAGCTTACATGCTGGTATTCAGAATGTGCAGAGTCACTGTGAAATGCTAGATGTATATATAAGTTTAGATAATTTTTAGTTTGAAGATAAATAATAATAGTAATAATAATAATAAAATGTTAGATTCGTCAGAGGTTAAAAAAATCTTTCACGTGATTGAAGAGGTCACCGAACTGTACAAATTTCGTGGTCCGTTTGCTAGTGCGATTCTCCACGTGCGGTTTAATATGACCTACCCGCTTGACGGCAGCTGTTGTCTTTCTTCCCATGACTTGTTCTCGAAGAAAGCAGTCGAGACAGGGTATTAAAGTCATACAACGTGTAAGTGAAAATCGAAATGACTTTAAGATTGAATCCGAAGTATATATATATAGTCCCTTAACGGAGAAAGTAGCATATCGTTCCTCTCTGAGATCTGCATAGTTACGAATATTACAATCTTAAACAGAAAAATTCTCTTATATATCTTCATTACATCTGTATATCTGTACTAAAAAGTGCTTCGGGGTTATTAAAACTACCATCGAGTTTAATTTGAATCTGCAAATTCAACTACGCTTTCGTGTAGGTTTACTTCTATTGGTATTCATTAAAATATAGGGGGAGGAAAAACAAGAACGTAATCAACTATCAAATATGTCTTATAAATCAGAAAAATGATTAATATCGGTGTATATAATTAAAAAAGCATATCTGTTCTCATTAACATATCGAATACGGTTGCTCTGCTTTGGTAATCTATTGGTAAAATGATGCTACTCCATCCTTTATAATGGATTTTCTTTAATCAGCGAACTGGAGAATTCGATGCATATATATGTAAGACAAATGTCGATAAATTTTCTCTAATTAATACAAAATTTAGTTTGCGTTCTGTCAGAAAATTCACTTTTATTTAATTAATTCGAATAAAATTATAAAATAATTAATTAGGCGATAGAATAAATTTGATCTTCGTTTCGTGGAATAAGATAATTTAGAATTTTAACCGAAATCATACGAGGCAATCTTTGTTGTTATTAACTTCAAAAATGGAGTGTTTTAAATCGATGCTGGAAGCGATAACTTTACAGGATTGGTCGTTTCGAAAAAGTTCGATATACAAAAACAATCGGTATCGCTTTACAGGTGGGTCTGTCAGTCTTCTGGCGTCACAGATTTCAAAACAATAAATCACGAAAGTTTGTAGTGGTCATAAACCTGCCAAGGAAAGTGGAAGAGCTTCTTGGCACCAAAGGCTTGTTCCTTTTATCCCGCCGGACATAAATCTGTCCGGTCGTCAAGGGCTTGACTGCTCCATGATGGTAAACCATCTCACATTTTGGACAGCTGTCTTGTTGGGGTCATAGATAGACCAGACAGTATTAGGCCGTGCACCTGGTCCTACTTGACTGTCCAGTATTGGAAAAGCCGGGTTTTGTGGGGACAGTGAGAGAGTTTTTGTTAGTTCACCCCTTAGGGTATCGGGGTGCCTATCCCCTGGGAAAAAGTATCCCCCAACGTATTTTTTTTTCCAGACTCCACTCCCTTCTTCCCTCTGTTGTCGCCACGATTACGTTCTTCTATTGTCGATCAATCGCTCGCACACAGATTTTTGTGAGGTTGCGTTAAGTCACGTGACACGGGACATTTCCTTTCCTTTTTATCGACGAATTGTCCAGGAAGGAAGATGTTTGTTCGTGTTCGATATGGATAAACCTTCATTCACGGTAATAAATCAAGATTATCTTTGAAATTTATGTCAATGCGAAAGAAAGATGTTTGGCACTTTTTCTGAAAGATTACGCTGTATAGCCAACGATATTTATTTATCAGCATTATTATTAATTATTAAAAATAATTACTGCATAACATATGAATATTTTTTCGATACAATGTAACTTTGCGTTATTTTGCATAATATGAACAGGAAAAATGCAATACTCTGCACACGTTATCTTGCAGTTACGTTTAATTCATCATAATGTCTTTCTAATTTATAGTTTAATCCTTAGATTAGGCAATTGGCATAGGGTCACTATTTTTTTTTTTTGGAATCGAGCCATGGAAATGCTTAATGGATAAGATTTTCGGAAAAATATTCTTTTTCTCTTTACTCGAAGATCAATGCATTTGATGTTAATATGATTTCGCTTCTTTAAAAAAAATAAAACCTTGATTTATAGGATCAATAACTTTATAAGCTCTTCTAGAGCGTAAAAAAATCCGGTGTACAGTACAAGCTAATCAATTCTCCATTGTTTAGTTTCCCAGTAAAAGATAATCTAGAAATTCTTCCTGAAATAGTACGCAATACTTACAAATTTCATGATAAGTTCTCTAGATTCTGTTTTCTAAATATTATCTAGAATTATTCAAGTGCAGTAGCTTTATAGTTTTAACGAATTAAAACTTATTTACATAAATTGTAAATTTATAAGAAAAATTGTGCTTCCTAGAGCCTGTAAAAGGGCCAGATAAAAAGAAGAGTGAAGTAAAAAAATGCTTATAGTCATGCCGAACAATATTCTGTATCATAATCCTAAATAATTCTACTAGATTTTTAAATAAAAAAGATACATAAGTTTAAACAGTATAAGTTAATTGTAAGTTCATGTTTCCTGTATGTATGTGTGTATATATATATATAAGCTCAGTATATATATATATACCACCGGAAAGTATTCGCAATAAATTTAATAAGATGTCTTTTATTAATGCATAAACTTTAAAAAAAATTGCTTACCGTGCTAGATCCAGTTTTTAGAACAGTATCTATCGTAATGAATTTTTATACAGTGAACTAGAAATTCGTGTTAGCTGTAAAGAAGCATTGATATTAAAATTATTTTAATGAATGGTTGGTTGCTGTTTGCAGATGTTGCTCGTTGTATAGAGAAAAATGGTTTTGCATGTCGATAATATTTCTGTCTTCAGTTGTAAAAATTTTATTTTCTATAATATATCTCAACTTTCACACGAGTCTTCACTTTTACCCATCAAAAAGGTTGATTTCTTTAGAAGCGGACGGCGTGTCTGTTTCCATAGTAACCACCCATTCTCCCATCGGTCCCATTGCCTGGACACCAGGGGAAGGAGTGGATGAAGGGCAACAGACGTCTGTCCCTTTCTCTTGACCAGGGAGGGGGAACTTATACACACAGCTGGCTTGGATTTTTTCTTTCCGTGTGTATAAGGTTCCTCCATCCCTGCCGGGAGTGGGGCATTGAGAACAATGGAATTGTAGATTCCGATAGTCGAAAGGATATCAGTTCCTTCTGGCACAAAACTTGGAAAAACACGGATAGTTCCCGTCTGGGAAGGGTCAGTTGGAGGTCAGATTTTGTCGTTTATGATTTGGACAAGTTTGAGAAATCGTGTCTGAACTTTTTTTAACAATGACAGGTGGAGTCGATTTACCTAATCATTGGCACAGTTTAACGAATTGCACACAAATAGTATATACGTTTTAATTAATTACTTATAAATATACTATTATAAATTGCTCATATCCGGACTCACCCGCGATACGGATCCAACCTATGCAATTAATAATACGACAAAATCCGGTTTGATAGAAGGTTAACATCACTGAGAAAAGAAGAAAAAAATGGTTGTCAATTTAAACATAGTTATTTTACCGCATATCTGGTACCATTTAAAATAGATTATAACGCCTAAATATTAATTTTTATGTAATATATTTAAAGCTTTATTGAATTATAAAGAAAAAAAAATGCATCACTTATGTTAAGGGGACAAGTCCGACAATCGCGCGTACCTGGGAGTACCTTGCACCCTACGTAGTCTGACTGTCATGCCTCTAGCTAAAGTCGAGTTGCTCGATAATGAAGGGTTA
>WUQG02054614.1:0-10195 GCA_011317285.2 Androctonus mauritanicus | reverse complement strand
CAATACTCCTAGTTATCATTTTAATATCTTATCAATACTTCCGAGAAATAATTACTGCCGTATTTTTCACGAAACAAATAATAAAGTTTGTTAATAAAAATTTCGATCCCATCTTCTAAAGTTGTTTTCCCCCATTGCAAGGAAACACTAAATAGTATCTTCTGCGTCTTTGATAGCATATGTCTTATTACTGTACTAACTAACGCATCAGGTTTTTATCGTAGTTGGAAAAACGGTAAGTAATAATTTAGTGAAAACCATTTCGGAATAGACTATACATTTGAGTGTGGTATAGAAGAGCAGCTTCTGGAAGAGGATGCTTGGTGGAAAAATTGCTCTTTTATGTAGGTAATAGAAAGAAATAAAAATCTGTTAACAAAATCTTGATGATAATGCACCCATTGAAATACTGAAAAGTGGGGTGAAATCTCGGAGTGAAATGCAACACACAATAATATATTGAATGCACTTAATATGTTAGTTAAGAAAAAAGTGTGGTATTTAAAATAAAGATAAAGTGTGCTATGAAGAGTGGATGGTTATAGCAATATGCAAGGTGGATTTAAGATGATTTCTCTCTAGGGACTGTAAAACAAGAATATCGATATGAATGTTTATATGAAAAACATATCGATTGCCTGAGTTGGAGAGGAATAGAAAGAAAATTTGAAAGGAGTAATTGATTAATAATGTGAAGACGTATAAAGTTGAGAGAACGAATACATCGTTAACTAAGAATAATAAATGAGGAAAAGCATTGAAAGAATGTTGATATAATTAATAGCGATAGAGATAAATAGACCGATATGGACCCTCTTTATGCATTTTCAATGTTCCTTTATAGTTCATCCTTTCTTCTAATGTTGAAGTTATTTTCACCCTAAACCAAACTGCCTTATTTCGAATATTATATTTTAATAATCAGATAATCGAGAGTTTGCGGTTAGCATTTTTCACTTCCCAATACAGTATAAATCTCTCGATACAGATTATACCTTATGTTGTGCCCTTGTATTGGATCGGAGTACAGATCCATATAAAGTTACGTAGCTCCGAAAAGAATTAAACTACCAATCATCGTCTTTGTAATCACGTGACATACACGTTAGATTAAAGTTAATTCTTTTATATAACAAACGTTTTTCTTTCAAATCATGTTGAATTATTGTATTAATTACAATATGTTTCAGATAATTGACTTTCTTGGTAGCGCTTAATGCAAGAAATATATTCTCCATTTTCTATCAGTAACGCAGTGTTCACAATCTGCAGCGCCCTCTTCATAACATATAATATAACATATCGTAACTTCTACCGCAATCACTTTGCTATATAAATTTCGGTACAGTATACTGTACTGTATCGGATAGAATAATGTATGGAAAAAGGGTTTACCGCAAACTCTCTAATAGTTCATAACATAACATGTTAGAAAAAATCATTATAAACAATATTTAATATGTTATAGAATTTCTTACAAATAGGAATGTTACGAACAAAGAATTCAATTAATTAATGAATATATTATCTAAATAATTAAATTACGCGGTAAGTATTTAGAATGAATATGATAATTAAATGAATTTTTATGACTATAAGTGATTACAAGAATATTATTGAATAAAATAATGAAATTATTCGGTGCTATAAATTCTCATAATTATGCAATGAGATAATTTTCTACATTATTATTTTTATTCCAGTTATATTACATTTATTAATTATTAAAACAATATACGTAAAAGTAAAAGAATATAGCCTATATTCTTTAAATTTGCATATATGGTATTAAATCAAATTTTAATTTAATTAAAATTTTCAATTTTCTTAATTCAGATTTCTTTGTTAATATAAAATTTTAGCCAGCAGTCCGATATTTAGCCATCTGTCTACATCGCTGTACGGAATTTCAACAATACGGGCTTTCAAAGCCGAAAGGAATTGCCAGTATGCCTTTAATAAATACCAAAATAAAAATACGTTATGCAAATTTCTTGCTCGGTGTTGCATACATTGGAATGCCACGAAAATACACATTTCTTTTTTTCTGAACATCGTTATTATTTTTGTAACTGTTTTCAGTGTATCCACAAGTAAGTATGTAAACCGAAAATTTAATTTTACATTTCATCTTTAATTTTTGCATATAAATTTCAGCAATGACAAGTGCAGAAGTTGGTATCATCTTGTCTTATTCTTTAACAATAATGATTACTTTACCTCAAATATTCTTCCATATTGTTCGGGCAGAAGGACATGTAAGTCATTTCGTCACATATTCGAGTGAATAAATATTGTTCCATTTTTCTTTGACAGTTGAAGTGTAGCAATTTACATATGCATGACCACAAATTTTACTGCAAAACTTTAATTGATAATTTATAGAGATATTCAAATAATATTTAGGCATAAGTTTTAATATGAACACTTATATAATGATTTCTACTCTAAAATCTCATTAAACTGATTTTTTATGTAAATTAACTTTTTAACTTACATTTGTATATGAAAAATATTCCACAATAATGTATACAATAAATTTCATGTTTCCAGTTAATATCAGTCGAACGAATATTAAATTACAGTAGGTTATCTTCAGAAGCATCGCTCTCCTCCTCGCCAGATAAAAAACCTCTAAACGATTGGCCTCAGAAAGGAATCATTGAATTTCGTAATGTTTCACTACAATATAAAGGAGATACGCAACTTGTTTTAAAAAATTTAAATTTTGGTATCAAACCAGGAGAAAAAGTAAGTCGAATTAATAGCTATTTATCCGCTTGATCCTTTATTTAAAAATATCTAGTGTCCATCACATATATAATAGCACTATGTTTTAACATCAGGTTGGAATTGTTGGTCGAACTGGAGCAGGAAAGAGTTCTATAATTGCTGCATTGTTCAGGATGGTGGAAACAACAGGTGTCATTTCTATTGACGGAGTAATAACAAAAGACATTGGTTTGCACGATCTTCGTAGTAAAATATCAATTATACCTCAGGTAAATCTCCTTCATATTAAATGGTTATATTGTATAGATATTTTTTCAATGCGCTGAAATTTATGGCAGGTTTATTCTGGATTTAATAATGAAAATCATTTTGTTTTTTAATCAAAACTCATTCCTATTTTCTTAGTATAAGTTACATGTTGATCAATAAGTGACATTAGTATAAGTTTCGTTCTTAGTATGAGTTTGTTCTGACTAGTATGTTTGTGGCCAAAAATCATTATAACGATAAAGAAAAAAATAAATTCTTTTATTTCAATATAAACAGTTATTTTTCAGTCTTCTTAATATACAATATTTTAATTAAACAGAAAGATATTTTCTAAAAAGTAGAATTAAATACAAATTTAATATTTGATATAAAGATCATCAATGTAAGTTTATTACATTGATTATCTTCACACCAAATTTTAAGCATTTCTCTTTTTATCTGTTTTCAGAAAATATTTTTCTGTTTTCTTACAACAAAAATAGAGGAATCATACGTTTTATCGAGACTTCAGCTAAAGTAGTTTTGAAAAATATCAGAAAGCACTTGCATCCTTAATATTGTAAAGCTATCTGCGATAAGTGGAGTTCTGTTATATCTTTTCAACAGAACAAAATGTTTATTAACACTTGTTATTGTAATTTACTACAATTTTCGTGAAAATGATGATATTTCTCAATCTATTAATTTATTAAATAATCGAAATGAGATTCTGCCTTAGACCTATACATCAGAATATTGAAGTTGGTCATGGACAACCTCGGATGAAATCTCGAAATATTTTTCGTGAAATTGGTTCGGATTCTATTCAAAATCCTCTAGCTAATCATAACTTTCTCATATGCTCACTTCTCTTCAATACAACAAAATCGGATTAAATTACATTTCAGTTGATTTTCGTTCCGCCCTATGTAATCTAGCAGTTCAAATTTTAGTAAAATATGATTGCGCTTTTAATATCTAAACCGAATAATCCCGTAGAGACTAATACTCATTCAAATAAAAAACTTTAAAAATGTGTCAAATTTCTGAGCTGCTATTTTTCGCCACCATTTGAGTATAATTTTTCAGCCAATATATAGAGAAATATCAACCTTTATTCATTATCAATATATGCGAACATTTTGAGTAGTTGCTAAGTGATAGTTTTTGGCCGAATGATATTTTTATGGCTAAATTTTACACTCATGATATAATAAATATGGAAAACGTGAAATTTTCTGAATTAAAAAAAACCTGGTTACAAATAATTAAAACAAACTCTTCTTGGAATTATTTAATTTCAAAAACGAAATAAAGTTTTTTTAATTTTTTCCTTGAAAGATGAAATTTCGTTTTTCAAGGAAGAAATTAGAATAAACCTCAATTCAATAAATAATTCCATTAGTAGTTTAGAATCAAGTTTGGAAAATAAAATAAGTTATATCAAACTAATGAATTAAAATCAGAATTAGCCGATCTTAATGCTTATCTTGTACTTTTAGAATATCAACATAATGATAACGATGTTAATGAATCTAGAAAACAAAGTTCTTATTGTTCAGTATATGGCCATAGATAATGTCGATATATTTCAAGGTTCAGTCAAATAAAACCTTTCTATCTAATGTTAAAACATGGAAAAAATGTCATCCCCATCTAAAATATCCAAATTTAATTCATGTAACTGCAAATTCTCGATCAATACAAACATTACTTCTGGGTTTTCATAATAATACAAAAAACGACTTCTTATTCAAAATTATTAATACATTAAAAACAGTCAGAAACTTTAATCATTGGAGATCAGATGTCCAATTTTTGAAAGATCTAAATAGAAGAACTGGAGAAGGCAGAAAGTTCCTTATTCAAATTCTAAAAGAAAAGCGTCAAAATGATATTAAAGCAACAAATAAACCAGACGTATTCTTATAAATAATAATCCTTTTATTCCAGATCGATATCAAAATCTCATTCTGCTTCCTTTTTTGGAATTCAAAAATAATGAAAAGCACAATCACGATAATTGCAGGAAGTCAAAATTATAAGTCATCTCTTTAGAATCACTACTTGGAAGTAAAGGTCTTAAACTAATATTAATTCCAACGAATTTAAAGATGTCCTTCAATCATTATTTTTATTGGTTTAGTAGGAACTTGGGCCATCCTCGAATATTTTCAAATTTCTAACAAAACGAATTCTAATTTCAAGATATTCGAGGTCACAGCTCTCAAATTAAAAACTTCTGAAAACCCTTCTAGTGATTAACTCTTTTAATTGATTCAAAACATGGCAATACTATAAACTGTATTCTTAGGAACATTTTCTCGCTTTTCTGCTTACATCAGATACTCACCCGAACTGCTTCTCCTTCTAATCGTTCTCAGTAATCAGGTTTTAACGTTTGGTTATCAAGATAGCCATATGATGGAATATAGAATGTTTTACCATATGGCTATCTTTGTAATCATATCTCCTTACTTAACAATAATCAGAAAAATCAACTGTAGCCTCGTACATCTTAATCATGGGAGATTTTAATTCCAGAATTGCTAATAATTTTGATTCTTACTACTTTGGAAGAAAGAGAAATTCATTCAATGATAGTTTAAGCAATTTAGTTAAGAATAGAAGGGGTGAAAATTTCATTCAATTAGTCAAAGATAATTCATTATTTTTAAGTAATGCCGGAATAATTACTTACTATCCAGCACAATTCATCTTCTATTCAAATATTAGTAAATCAGTTATCGATCTTTTTGCTCTTTCTCACAAGCTATTAGATTTTTGTGACTCTTTAATAGTAAATTCTACAATCTGCTCCAACCACTTCCCTAATCGCATCAATCAGAATTATTCTCCAAACACAAAACCATCTTTTTCTAATAGTTACAAAAAGAAAACAATCTTAAGAAAATATAAAGAAAAATCAATAATATTCAAAATTTATTTGTTACAAAATTATATAAAATCACCCAAGAATGTTTCTAAAATATAATGTCCTCATCTATTCTGATATGATAACTATCTAAAACAAAGTAATTAATAATTTAAATCAAAAGCTTGAAAAACTTCTTGGAAACATCAACAATGATATTCCTTTGATTGCAATAAATTAAAAATAGCCGCTAGAGCACAACTCAAGGAATTTCCCTTTTCCACTTTAACTTGTGACCTTCATCATATAATGCAATAAAAGAATGCATATATAAATCTTTAAAAATCAATAACATCACAATACTTTAAAAAATCAATATCCAACTCATTGCATCAAAATATCCTTCTTACTTTTGGAAAATTGTTAATGAGTTCATATAAACGCATAAAGTGAACTTTATTCCTTGATCTGTAGGCATGGGTAGAATTCAAAAACCTTAGTTTTTCAAATTCTACAACAATTACTCTTCTTCTTTATACTTTCAATCCTATATTTGACGAAGACTTCACTGTCCAAGAAATAAATGCAGTGGTCGCTAATATGTATCTGAATACTACATCTAACTTTGACTCGCTTCCAGTCTCCTTTCTAAGATTTTCCTCTCCAGATATGATTAATTCTATAAACTGGACATTCAGCCGAACATTCTAAGGTTCAAAACTCCCTTTGGAATAGAATAAAATTATCCACGTAATGATTCATAAAAACATCAGAATAATAACTCATCCAATTGACTTATTTTCACTATGAGAAAATTATTTGCTGGATTTCTTGCAGTTGGATTAAATAAATAGTTTCAAGCTAACTCTCTTTTAAGTGAATTCCAATTTGCTTTTACTCCTGGAAAAAGTACAACTGATACTCGAATTTTAATGAATGAAATTATGGAAAAATCAAAAAATATATGTAAGTAATACATTTTCAGTAACATTGGTTATAACAAAAAAAAAAAAAAAATTTAATTAATCATGCAACTTCGGTTGAATAAATTCTTCAGCAGATTTCTCTATAAAATATTATACAACTATAAAGATTACAGCTGCCCCCTCTGTCATCTGTCACAGTTAAATCTTTCCATGTTTTGGTTGAATGCCAAATTCTAAATGATATCCGGTTCAATTCAAAATCGACTTCTGTTTGAATTATTTCATTGATAATTTCATAATTAAACTAGACACTTTCAAGACCAGGGTCAACCAAGATATTTCCAAAACATGCAGAAAAAAATATTTCTAATTTCATTCAATCCATATTCAACCTATTTTTCATGATTGAGTTCAACGAACAACTAATTGTGAATTGCAAAAACTGTTCTCTAGAAAACATCCTGTACTAAAACTGTGAAGATTTTGTAAAACAATACATTTATATAATGACCGTTTTCAATATATTCACCATAATATACTCATATATACATTAATTAGCGAGTTATCCTTTTTAAATCAACCAAATATTATAACACAAATCTATAATGGAATAAGTCCGTATTAAATTTTTAGCGAATATTTTTAGTAGAAGCAAGGCTACGGTGCCACCATCTGTTGAGTTAATGATAACATAAATTTGAATTTTGAACTAAAGTGGCGCCATCTAGCAATTAATAATTATACTATAATTTTTAAATTAATTCTTCCCGAAGTAAAATTTTGCCACAGCAGCGGAATCTTTGGGATTGCGCCCAACGCCTTACCAGTAAAACTACGGCAGAATTTCATTTTTGGGAAGCTTATATAATGATTATTATGGAGACTTCATTGGAAAAGGCCGAAACTAGCGCTCAGATAGTTTCGGCCCAACCATATCCTCTTTGGGAGAGCGTCAAGGCACTATCCCAAAGATTCCGGTATAGTGGCAATGTTTCATATCGAGAAAAATTAATTTAAAAATTTTAGTATAATTATTAATCGCTAGATGGCGCCACATTAGTTTAAAATTCAAAATTTATTTAATCATTAATATAATAGATGGTGGCACCATAGCCTCGATTTAAAATAATTAATCACTAAGAATTTAATTCGGACTTATTCCACCAGGGGAGATTTGTGATAGAATATTTGGTTGATTCACCATCATGAGTTCCCTCTCTTCTATAGGGAACTTCTCTAATAATTTCAGAAACATTATTATTATTAATTAGTAATCGAAAATATTGTTATTGAAAACTCATTTTGCAAGATCAAATTCTATTCATCCGAATCATTATTATGCAGTACCTAATGAATTGTGTATTATTAATTTGATTCAATTTACAGATATTGCATATAAATCTAGATTTTTAGGATGCCATACTTGATTAGGTAATTTATTTTCAAACCCATATCCTATCCATATATTATTCACATTAAGGATAACATATATTCTACTTTATAGACAAGTAAGTGGATTTAGGAATGGACATCACCATACTCGAATTTATATAACATATTAATTTACTTTGCATGAAACTATATAATAAAATTTGTTTCAACTAGAGTATTTAAAACATGTACGCAATATAACTATTTTAGTATTCTAATTCTACGTTATCTTTCAAACAGTTTGTGGAATATCATTTTATGGAGCATATTTCCAGACCATCTTTTATAAATTGATCGTATTATTCTACGTTTAATAAATCTTTTATTAAAATTAGTAAATTACAGTTACCTCTAGATTTACAGTTGAATTTACTTACTTAATCATTAAAGAAAGATAAACAGATGCCAATAATAAAATATATATAAATGTGATATAGGGTCAAACCGGGAAAGATGACGCATCTTGTTTTTTTGTTTAAAATAGCTTACATGGTACCGTAGCGAAAAGCAATGTCAAAAATAATTTAATCAAACTGAAAAATGGAACGCAATCAACAAATTTTTAAAATAATAACTATTTGGTTAACTAATTTTTGAGAGTGGTTTTCGCTATAGTATCATGAAAACTATTTTCAATAATAATAGTTTTTGAATCTAATTATTAATAGTTTTATCAGCAAACAAATAAAAAGTGCGCCATCTCACCCGGTTTTACGCTAATGTGAATTTTTAATTATCTTACATAAGGCCCATCAGTGACTACGCTGTTCAAACAAATGAATGGCAGTTGCTATATGCCATAATCGTTCCACAATGTCATCTTGGCTTCAGAATGTGAATATACCTGCGCCGTCTCTCCCGACTTTGACCTACTTTTAATGTAAATTTAACAATATAGTTGAATCTAAAAGGATGTAAATGCGAAATTATATTAAATATATATATATTTATTTGCTGTATACCGCACTTTTTCTGTAAGAAGAATGAAACTCTTTTTATTATATTTACTTTTTACAAAGTTTACATTTTCTATAAATTTTTTTTTTTTCAGAAATATTTCGAAGTATTTCAAAATACAAAAATGAATTAAATTTAATTATTTAATAATCTACAAAAAATTTGCTAATGGTTTCTAGTGTCGAATGTGGGTTTATCGTAAATTCTCAACTCCAAGTCAAGTAAGCCTTTAATTCGGTCCTGATGGCAGAGAATTTATATTAGATCCTAAGATTCATTTAAAGATTATTTTCTCAAGCTTATTGGATTTTTGTATCTATATCTCCGAATTTTGTTTTTATCAGTTGGACTAATCTCCACAGAATTGCCATTAACTCTCTTTCTATAAAACAACAAACGAAAAATAATATCGCATATCATGGAACAAATAAAATTTCCCCATTCTTATATTAAGTTATAGAAATTATAGAAGAAAGCAAAGAAGAAGAAAGACGATAATAATCAAAACAATCAGCATTATTTTTGATTTTATTTAAAAAAAAAAAAATGACATTATAGTAAACTCCCATATAACACGTTCCCCTATAATGCGACGAAAAAATTGCGACTAATACCCATATAACGCTATATATAGTCCCGTATAACGCGTAGGATAAATTTTTTAAACGTTATTTATCCGTTAACTTACTTATAATATCTGTTGATTATGAAAACCAAACGATGTGTACTTCGTTTCCATGACAACTTTAACAACTTTTCCGTCGGGTTATACGAATTCGTGTTATACTGAATCTACTTGTATATAATATTTTTTTAAAATTTAGTTACCTGTATTCTGTTTTTGTTTTATTCCTTTATTAAAAGAAACTTTCTCTAAAATAAATTAATTAACATTTGATTGTAATAAAAAAAACCAAACGATGCTTATTTCGTTTCCATGACAATTCTAACAACTTTTCTGTCGGGTTATACGAATCCGCATTTTCGGAATCCGTGTAATACTGAGTCTACTTGTATATAATAT
>WUQG02054603.1:0-10195 GCA_011317285.2 Androctonus mauritanicus | reverse complement strand
GATGTGTCTAATAATCGCGAATAACATATAATAGGCGATAATCGGACGGAGTTTTCAAAATATGAAATTTGATATAATCAAAAGTTAACTAATTGTAAGAAATGCATATTACTTATTACACCTTTCATGGAATATAAAAAATATGAAGACGGAGCATGTAATAGGTTCGTTAAAATCAATTGGTTTCGCATCTGAAAACCCGACACCCCAAAATGTTATACACTCTTAACTGAAGAATTAGTAAAGTCTTAACTCATCAACATCTCAGATTTGCGAACATGGGCTATCCTTTTACGTTATTACTATTTCTTTTTCGTCGTTTCTGCTTTTCCTGCAAAACGTAGATAAACGTCTGCAGTTGGATGTAATAACTCAAATAGTGGGGACGGAAAAGGACGCTGAGAATTTCAAATATTTTATATTACTCAAATCCAAGGTCAAAAACATCCATTTCGAAGTACCGGTAGCTGGGATACAGGCCAATATCCAACAACTCCGAGACGACTGCTGGGCGCCCAAGTAACAGAAAAGGATCTAAGGCACGCTAAGATGGAAGACGTTCTTGAGTTAGTTGTAACTATCAAAAAGATATAAATGCCAATGATATGTTAGAACAAAGTATATAATTAATAAATCACAAACCGACAACGAAACAATAAATGAATTTTCCAAAAATTCATCGCTATCCCTAGGTACGAAAAGAAAATTTATTTTATTAATGGCAGAAGTTTGGAATGACGGGTGGGCCGACACTCCCTTCTACCGGTCTACCCAGGGATCTAACCGACACCATGTCACCATCACCAGAATCGCAACAACAGAGCACAACTACAACAACCGCTAGTAACAGAGCTAACCTGCGATGATTAACCAGGTCTTAGCCTTGGATCGACAAACCAATCAAGATAATACGGAGGACCTGAAGCTAACAATCTTACTACTGATTGATATGGAAATGCCCAGGGGCATGTTGGTTCGAACGATCTTTTTCCACGACACCAATGATATCACCACCATGCTGCAATATCCGAAGCGTCCGTTTCGCAGGTCGGTCAATGTAGTAATCCGTCTTTAGAACCAGAAACCTCTCCATCAGTGGCAGAATGAGCCCATCAAAGAAATCCAGAAATGTCAGAAACACCTCCTCAAGGAACTATAGCAATAAATTACGTGAACCAAAGTCACCTTAATGAAAGATCCAGAGGTGCCCGACCATCTCCGCCATCTACCCGAGCCGCGGAAAGAAATCGCCCCGCCCATCGTTGATATATCATATAAAACTTAAAAATTGTTATTAATATTGTCATAAAGCAACCTCAGATTTTATTCCATTATATTATCAACATTCCCGCAAATGATAAAAGTACATAAAACATACAAAAAAAGTATTAGCAATGTCCCAACTTCTATGCAAAGTTCGTTGTGTTTGAAGTCACATGTTCAGATTTACATCAACTGTTAGTATGAAGTCTACCGTATTACTATGCTTCAAAGTTTTGGCACCGTTTTATTGCTGACACTGTAATAAAATGTCTTCAAAAGCAAAGGAGTTAGACATTAGTGTTAAAAATATCATCATTCATCTTAGAAATGAGGGATTAACATATGGTGCTATTGGAAAGAAACTAAACATTAGTTTATTTACTGTTAGAAGTGTCGTTAAGTTTCAAGATACAGGTTCAACAGAAAATAAAGTAAGAACTGGGGCCGTAGTCTCGAGTTTTTCGAGTAGCGTGTTGCAGTGTCACGTGATATCAACACGGTAGGCGATCTTAAAACGGTAGTCTCGACACTGAACAACGCTTCTCACGGCTACTCGCTTCCCGTGTTGGCAACTCGCTTGTCTTGGACAGTCGAGATAGCAAAACGGGAGCGGTGTTTGACTAATTTTAATCATGGCGGATGAGTGGATTATGCTTAGTGTAATTTGTGCCTTAGAAGATTCCGAGAGACGTTGTCTGAGAAGACAACGAGTCATTCGATCAAGAATAGATGCTTTCGATCTTCACGAGGATCACTTTCGTCGGTTATTCCGACTTTCTAAATGCACAGCTAAAGCTGTTATCGACGAACTTCGATTAGCTATAGGAGAACCTACTCGACGATCAGCGTTAAGTGTTCAAACAAAAGTAAGTTCATATTATTTGCCTTAAAATTATCTTTCCATAAGAATAACTTATCTTTCTTGTATTAACTTAGTATAGCATTATCTGCCCATTAAGCTATAATAATCCTTTTCTATTCATGTATGCATGCATGAATGTAGTTGAGCTATGTATTAATATATCTTAATTGTGTTTTAATTAATTGTAAAATTCGTGAAATCATAAATTTTAATATAAAGAAATTAGAAATCGTTTGTTTTTAGCAGATAAACAAAAAATAACTTATTTTAAAAAATATTTCAAATTATAAATATAAAAATTGCAATAGGAAACAGATATTTATCTGAATTAAAAAATAGGAATATTTATTATATATTTTAATTTATTTTTTCAGGTAAACATTTCATTTCTTTGTAGATTTTTAATTATGTTACAGTTTAACAAATCTGCAAATTATAAAGAAAAATCTGCTCAAAAATATAACATTTCCAATTTAGTTATATATGAAATATATTATGATTTTAATAAATTAGTGCAATTCCTAGTGTGTAAACAGAAAATTATAATAAAACAGATATATAGAGAAAAATAGATTTTATGTTACCATAGCACTGTTTCTTATTAATATATTTATTTTTTAACAGGTTCTGGCAGCTATAAGATTTTTTGCTTGTAGATCTTACCAATTAAGTGTTGGCCAAGATTTTACTTTAGCCATAAGCCAAAAATCAGTAAGTCGAGCCATTAGAAGTGTTTCTAAAGCAATAGGAACAAACATGGCAAAACATTATATCAAATTTCCTCTTAATCTACAGGATCACACTATGCTGAAGCAGCAGTAAGTAACAATGAAGTGTAATATTTTTAAATCCAGCAGCATTGCTTTTGTAAAATTTACTTTTTTTTTTCTTTCAAATGTTCAATTTAGATTTAACAATAAGTATGATTTTCCTGGAGTAATTGGAGCAATTGATTGCACTCATATAGCAATCATATCACCACCATCTGAGGATCCAAATTATCCTGAGCATAATTATGTTAACAGAAAAGGTTATCATTCTCTGAATGTTCAATTGGTAAGTATTACTTTTCATATCTAGTTAATTAATTCATTGAAACATGTGGATTATGCAGGCCTTTAAGATTTCCAAAAGTAGTTAAGCGTATTTTTGAATTTATTAGAAAGAAAAATAAGATATTTGTTTGCAAAGTTAAATGCATAAATATTGACATTTTTTTTATTATTTCATTTTTTATTTTAATATTTTGTGAAATAGTCTATTCTTCGAACAACTTTTATTAACTGTCAAACTTCATTATGTAGTACAATGATTACTTTAATTTCTTTTCAGATTTGTGATGCAAACATGACCATATTGAATGTAAATGCTCGTTTCCCTGGAAGTGTGCATGATTCATTCATATGGAAATCATCCAATGTTAGAAAAGCTCTTGATAGCTGGTATGCCCATAATAGGAATGCACACACTTGGCTTCTAGGTAAGTAAAACTATCAACATGATTATTAATAGATATGATTTGTCTATCATTCTTAATAATTTATACTGTTTTATGAATAACAATAATAATATTCTAATTATGTTTCTAGGAGATAGTGGATATCCTCTGGAACCATGGCTGATGACCCCACTTTCTGAAACAAATACTCAAGCCGAGGTGTTGTTTAACAGTAAGCACAGCAAGGCTCGAAGTATAATAGAACAGTGCAATGGACTGCTAAAAAACAGGTGGCGTTGCTTATTAAAACATAGAGTATTGCATTACCATCCAGAAACTGCTGCTGACATTGTTATTGCATGTTGTGTTCTTCATAACATCTGCATAAAAAACAATATTAACTTTGAAGAAACTGAGGATATAGAGCTGCCAGAAATTGAAGATATCAGCATAAGTAACTGGGAAACTTCTGGATCCAATCCACTTCTAACAGAAGCTAAACGCATTCAGCAGAATTTAATAAGATTATGTTTCTCATAGCATAAACTATTATGGGCATTTAATATGATTGCCAAAACTGCCCTTTTCAGGACCATTCATTTATGATAAACACCAAATTCTACCTGAAGCTAGACAGTTGCAGAAAAAATTAAATATGTTTTATTTAATCAAAACATAAAATTAAAAAAGGCACTTTTCAGTGCCACCAATTTTTGGTAAAGAGTCAGTCAAATGAATACATTAAAAAAGTACTTATTTTATTTACAATTAAATACAGTTAAAATAAAAACAAACAAATAGTTATTTGCTTAAACTTTTCGCTATAGAAGCTAATGATTCTGCAATTATTTTAAGTGATTGGGCATTTTGTTCCCTGATCTTAAAGTCCCTCTCAATTGTTGCTTCTTTTAATTCTAGTTCTTTTCTTTTTAATTTTATTCGTTCTTCTTGTAAAGAAGAGAACTTCTGTGTTGCAGCAACTGTATGTGGTAAATTATTTATATTTGTTCTTCTTCTTTTTCTTTGGTTAACTGCAAATAAAATCCATACTTCAGATAAGAGAGAAAAAGTCATTATTCTCTAAACTTTTTCTATAAATAAATCCTATTCAATAATAAGTTATAATTAAAATTGATTATAATTTAATACTCACAAGTTGATTGTCTTGGCAGATTAATTTCAAGTTGCTCAGTTTCTAGTATTGGACTGGTATCTGTTTTGGAAATTAATGAATGTTTCAGTATGGATTACATATATGTAAAAGTTTGTAATTCCAATATTTAAATGTGATTTATAATAAACATATATCTGATTATATACTTACTATTAGAAAAGTTTTTATCTGTATCTGCTGGTATAACATCAGCAGTAATAGATGCTTCAATATTATTATTATTATTATTTGGCATTGATTCCAAATAATTCTCACTATCTTCTATGGCCACAGATATATTTGATGGAATCTATTTGAACAAAAAACACGTTTAAAGAAATATCTATATTTTATAAATACTGTAATCATTTATATCATTACTCTTGAAGAAATGCCAAGTGTAAAATTTACTTTTGTAAATAAATACTTTTTATTTTTCGAAAGAATACTTAAAATTAATATTCATATATATATATAATTTTTTAATTAATCAAGTATTTCTAAATGAAATGTTTATCAATAAATTATAAATAATATACTGTAAACAATATAACAGCTATTTAAAGCATAAAGCATGTTTGTTGTTCCAAATTTAAATACATTTCCAAATTTGGATTATATATATATATTAAATTTAGAACAACAGTTCCATTATAAACATTTACAAGCCACAAATAGCTGTTATATTGTTTACTGCATATTATTTATAATTCATTGATAAACATATTATCTTTATTGTTTATAATTTTATTTCACTATCTATATTCTTAATTTATTTCAAAAAATGAATTACCACAAAGCTGGAAGCATTTATGCCATATTCAACTGAATTAGGCTGGCCTGAAATAACAGTACTTCCCATTATTTCTAATACTCTATTTTGCAATGAAGATAAAATTTCGGTTGTTGGACCACCACCACCAGTTTTCATTTGGTGGTTTCTAATTCTGGAAGCTTTTTCTTTTGCATTTCTTTTCATATCTGTCCAGCACTAAAATACAAATTAAATATTAAAAAAAATATGGTAAATGTTAACAATTGTTTCTTTTTTTAATAAAGATGCACATATAAAGTATGATATACAATATACTCAGTACTGAAACAGCTTCTTGTATTGTTTCAACAACCATCTTTAATATAAAAGCTATGTATAATTTTCTGAATTAAACTAATTAAAATAAAACAAAGTAGAATGGCTTAAGTTTTTTCTATGAACATACACTACAAATTCTTAATTTGTTTCAAAAATCTTTAACATTTTCGTATATTAGTGTATTTATTCTATGTGCATTTTTGTGTTTAATTTTTTGATGTGAAAATTTAAAATTACTTTTTCCTCAAATATTCATATTATATATACAATAGCAGTACATTCAACTAAAGGCCATTACGTAATAAAAAGTATAAAAACTGAAATTTAAAACTTACTTTTCTCCAATCCATTACTGATTTTTTTGGTCCTATACATGAATTTAATTTTTCTGATAGGTCTTTCCACAAATTATTAAGATCTTGCTTTGTAAAAGATCTATCTAATTTTCCTGTATTCATGTTTCTATTAATTTCTATATAAGAAATCATGATATCTTTTTGTTCTTCTGTTATTTTTTTATTTAAACAAACTTTGGTATGGTCCATCTTGTCTCAAACACGTGTAAACGATTCACTATCACGTGGAACGGATGTTTTGTTGAATAAGTTGGGATTTGATTGGTTGTAATAGTTTAACCTCAACCCAGATCATTCACTTAGTATCCCATCATTCTTAGCAATATCGTGTTGTTAGAACGGTATCGTGTTCTACCTCACTGGTCGTTTTCGCGTGGTCGAGACTACCGATTTAGTTGGTAGCGAAAACGGTAGCGTGTACAGCTACCGTGATGAGTTCGAAGTGAGGTGAGATGAGTAAAACTCGAGACTAGGGGCCCTGGCAGAGACAGCAAGGCCGACGAAGACGGAGACGATAGACAATGACGTCAACGAAAGACAATGGCGACGACATGATGATAGACGACGATCATGGAAGAAAACGACATTCACATCCACTATTTCATAGTTCGTCGTATTCACACTATTCCACAGTTCGTCACTGTGGAACATTTATGAAAGTATGAACTTTTATTAGAATAATATTCCAATAATTATCAAATAGATTATTTGATATAAATTGATTTAAGTAGTTAACTCTCTCAGGTATGCGGAAAGTTCGTGTAACTCTCTCTTTCTCAAAGATTATATAATCTTAATTATTAGTTTATTATATATAGGCTATATCGGTTATTGTTGTTAATTAAATCGCCTCTTTTATTTTTTTTTGTTAAATAAATATTAGTTGTTGTTTAAATTAAGTTTAGTTTAGTCAATCATTCAATCCTGGACTAGGGCTCTAAATAAGAGGTATGCTCATCCGCCATTTTTGGTCTTCACACATTTATCAATCTAACAAAAATAGCTATTTAACTTTTATAAGCGTTCATTTCTTGCACAATTCGTAAAGGAAATACGTACCGTGTACTCTATTATTGGTTATCCTGGTTTATATAAATATATTTGTCGATATGATAAATAAATATTAGTAATTTTGATAAAGTACAATTATTAGTATTATCAGTAATGTTTTATTTAATTTCATATTTTAAGAAACTGAACTGATATTAGATGATGGATACATTTACATTTTAAACCAATTTATAAGCTCAGTCATTTGCTTCGTATTTTAAAATTTAAAATTGCATATTTATAAAAAATTATATTTCTCTGTAAGGATGCAACCCGCAAGGTACTTTGCAATCAGTAGAGACCAAGTATATATGATAAATAGAAACAAACTATACGAGATTTTTTATCGATTAAAAACAGTTAAGCAAAGATTTTTGGATAAATTGAATCATTTTTATTTAACAGTATTATTAATTCACTCTGGCTGGGTGCAATCTGCTTTGTCACGGTTCTTTTTCGGATGCGCAGTTTCTTGAGATGTCGACCCTCCTCAGGTGGGATAAGTGCTTGTATCTTTTAACGGATTCTCCCTTTAGAGTTTTGTATTTTTTCTGTTTTGCATTACTGTACTATTTACTAAAGTTAAGTAAAATTTAAGTCACGGACGGAAAAGCAATCAACAACTTAACTTTATTAAAGTTAAGTTGTTGATTGATTTTCCGTCTTTTTCTCTAATGATCTCCACATTTCTTCTGACAGAATTCTTTCACTCTTTTTTCTTGTTTTCCTTCTTTTTTCTTACTTCCTTTTTCGTTCTTCTTAGAGGGCATCCTCGTAGATTTTATCCTATCTCTTTCGTTCCCAATAGGAAAAGCGATCTAGATTCTAATGTTTAATACAGATTTTTATTGGTCATACTTGTTTAATTTTTCAAAAAAAAAATTGAAAGTACATCTGAGTTTGTTAAAATAGTAATGATAATACATTCAATATATTCTTTTAATGCGTAATTCATTATTGAATAAATTCATTAATGGTGGACATCATTTCAGAAGGAAAACATTGTAGTGTGAGTTTAATTCACATTTAAAGTATAATATTGTATCATTAATACGAGATGTATGTACTCGACAAATCACGTGGCGTGTCATTTTGATAGGCTCATTATTCTAAATTATTTTTTATCTTATATCAACAACATATATTTTTTTAATTTAATTAATTTATTTAAAAAACTTGATATCTTGTAAAATGATCTGTAAACTTTTGTGTAATATGCAGGTCTGTTGTTTGGATGTGAAGAGAGAAAAAGGTAAGAAAACCGTGCAGGAAGTACAAGAAGGTCATGGGAAAGCAAATTATATATTTGTTGAAGCTGATGTTTCGTCTACAGAAGAATTTGAAGGTAAATTTCTTTTTTCATTTAAAATTTTTCTAATTGTGTACTTCTTAACAAATTTTTCTATATTAGCTGCATTTTTAAAAACTAAAGAAACATTTGGATATGTTAATATTCTGATCAATAATGCCGCATGTAGAAGTGATGATAAAAGTATCGACGTTAACTTGGTTTGTTTAGTACATTATATCAATATATTTTTAAAATTAACTGTTTTGAAATTTATTTGAATGAATCTTAATTTTAGAAAGGAGTTATTAATGGATGTAATATAGCATGTAAATACATGGGAAAGGAAACTGGAGGAAATGGAGGAGCTGTAGTTAATGTAGCTTCAATAGCAGGTAGTCCCTACATAAATTCTATATAATATAAATAAAATTTTACTTATTTCAAGTGAATAACAAAGATGTAGCTTATAATCTTATATAGTTTTTTTTTTTTTAATTACTAGGTTTGATTCCTTCCCCAGAAGTTCCTATCTATGCAGCCACTAAAGCGGGAGTAATTAGTCTGACGAGAAATTTAGGAGTAAGCTTTATATCCTCTCTATAAATTCCAATTCCGTAATTTTATCATAGAGGAGGTAAGAGGGTAAAGACTGAACTTTGGATTTGTTCATTTGGCTAAAGAAGTTCTAGTTCTATCCAAATGAAGGCGTATGGTACCATTTTCAAGGCTGGTTCAATGATATGAGACACTCTTAGCAATATTGATTAATGGCGTCTCAAACGAAGATAGTCATATTTTAGACTGGCGAAATGGGCATTTTAATTATTTATAATAAAATAGTTTTAAAGTGTTAATTAAAATTATATTTAATATAAAATATAACGTCAAAATAATTCCTAAACCTTACCAATATAAAAACTTTTCGGTCTTGGTGGCGTAAGTTGCAGCTATATTCTCTTCCAAATTCAATTCCTTTAACAAAATCCGTTAAATTGATAATGCCAACAACCTATTTAATCTCTGTGGAGTCATGGTTGTTCTTAAATCAGTGATTAATAATTTTAATTTACAAAAACTGAGTTCTGCACTGGCTACAGAAAATTATAATTTCTCTTAGCAGAATACGTAAAGATATGAATAAAGTTAGCCAATGAAAATATCAAATGTTTTCCTCCACATATAAAATTATTTTCATCGGCGGTTTTGGTACAAAAGGTAGTATTTTACTTCTTGCAATAAATCTACTACCGGTATCTCCTTTCGATTCCCATCTGTTAGAAAAATTTCCAAATCTGTGCAATTTTTTAAAAAATTCTCCATTCATTTTCTTGCATTTCTTTATATTATATAAAATGTTGAAATTATCGTTATGCTACGTAATTTAATTAAAATGATTTGTTAAAACACTTATAACATGGACTACTGCTATGATATTAAAAACGAAATTAATTTTAAAATTTCATTTTTCATTAAATCCAGTTTTATACGAAGATAATGATAAAACTGCATTTAATGGTGATTTTATTTTCGCTTTCTATATTATGATAGTATTCCGACTGTTAGTTATACCCGTTACAGATTAGTACTTAAAGTACTTTAAGTACTAATCTGGGTCGGCCGGATTGGCCGCGTGGAAACGCTTCGGCTTTCCACTCTGGAGGCCCCGGGTTCGAGTCTCGGGTCCCACCC
>WUQG02054592.1:0-10196 GCA_011317285.2 Androctonus mauritanicus | reverse complement strand
TGTTTCGCCCCACCATTTAGTGTTCTCCCTGAATGGAAAGTAGCATCATCTGTTGATCAAAAAAATAATAATAATAAATAATTGGTCGCATAATTTATTTTAAGGCGGAAATGCAGTTGCAATATTATTCGAATTACGAATATTCAGTGCCTGTAAGAAAAAAGTATGAGGAACACATGTATACACATGAATCTATTTGTCGAGTCTGTACTGTTTATTGGGAACAGCGATGCGAATTATCATGAACAGCGTTTCAGAATTCTGAAAAGAAGAGTAACAAGTTCTTTCAAAAAAATGTTACAAATCCAAAATCATAAATGATGTTGGATTTGTAACATTCAAACAACGTTAAACATGAAAGTACTATATAAAACCGCACGAATACTTCACAAATACAACCTTTGACCACGAATGTTTCCGAATGTGATTCATATTTGTGAATCAGATTCGGAAACCTTCGTGGTCGAAGTGCTGTAGTTCATGGAGCAATGTTTGTGGATTTTCATATTTAAAACTAAACAACGTAACACATTTATATTACCAATACCAATCGCAAGAATATTTGACAAATACAACAACTTTTGACCACAAATATTTTCGTAACGTCATTCACATTTGTATATCACATTCGGGAAATATTCGTAGTGAAAAGTTGTTGTATTTATGAAATATTCGTTCCCCAAATGTGATTCACAAATATGAATCACATTCGGGGAAATTTGTGGTTGAAGTATTGTAGCGCTCGACGCAATGTTTGTGAATTTTGATATGCAATAGCAATAAATACTGACACGTTATAGGAAAAATTCGCGGTTCAGTCAGTTACACACATTTGCTGAATATAATATTTGCCGAATGGCAATTATTCTTTGCTCGGAATTCGATGAATATTGCAAGCGTATTTCCTCTTTTATATACAATAAAAATTTTGATTAACTGAAGTCCAAGGGAATTAGAAAGTTTCGGATTTCTATCTTTTATAGTCGTATGAATTTGTCAATTTTGAATAGAGTTTTCAACCGATGGACTAAAAATGAAGCGATCTATCTCTATGAAACTTCAATGTATTTTTTAACTCGAAATATTTCCACATAATGCAAAATAATTTTGATAAATCGTATGATAAAATATAAAACGATAACGATTAATTAAGTAAAATATATACAGGTATGTATAAGAGAACATATGATAAAAAATAATATATAGAATGTATTTCATCACCTGTACCACAGCATTTTTCTCGGAAACGTGATGAGATATTAATTAGGAAAAAAAATTTCATTACTAAAGTCTATCCAGAGAATCGATTGGTCTTGTTAAAAATTTTGTGGGATCATTGGAAGTGCATATGCTAGGGGTCAACTTTGAAAATTCAAATGGAAACGTATGTCAATTTGGGTATGATTGGATAGAATTGTCAAAAACAAACAACTTTTGCTCGAGAAGTTTTCTGATATCATCTATTGTTTTCGTGATATCACAAAAAAGAGATGCCTACTACATATAACGCCGATTGGACTTTAAAAAATAAGAAGTATCCGCGAAAGGACTTAAATCGACATAACCTTTCCATATAATTTTCAAAATTGATCCCAAGCATCTCTACTTTCAGAGAGCCCACAAAATTTTTAACAAGACCATTCGATTCTCCGGATAGATTCTAGTAATCGAGATATTTCTCCCTACTTCCTATTTCATCGCATTTCGGAGAAAAAAATGGTAGTACGATTACTGAAATATATCTTGTACCAGTATATTAAAAGTAAAGAAGCAATTTTTAAGATGAGTTGTGGTATTGTCACAATCTTGCAATAAGCTAAAAAGGATATCAATTAACTAATTAAAGAAGGTCGATAACTACCAATCTATGAAACCCGATATACAAAAATAGCAAAATTTAAATTTCTTACTTACCAGTTATAAATTATAAGGTAACTGAAATAAGTAACATTAGATCTTTAATTGTAGTTAACTAAAACTTTTCATTAAATGCAGGATAACAAAACATTACGTGACTGTATATTGCATCTTATAATGTAAAATTGTGAAATTTCAAGTACAAAGTAGTATTTTTTGACACAACTGCTGACTAATTTGGAGCAAAAATTGCACTATTTCTATAAACACAGTGAATAATATCAAACTTTAGATTTATTTTTTTAATTATTTCAATATTTGTATTTTAGCTCTTTCGAAATAAGTAAATAAATAAATAAAGGGGAAACCCTCGCTTTGTTTATTCACTTGTAAATTATGGGATGCATTATGAGCTCCAGTTTATGTGCAATAAAATATCCGAGAAATGTTTAAAGCTGTGCTAAATGAATATTTTTCAATAACAGCAACAGTAATCATAGATCGGAGTAGGCGTGTAGAAGCTTTTTGACTTTTTATTCTGGAGGACTCGAGTTGGAGTCACGCATCTCAGTCCTTGGAAATATTTAAATCATGTGATCTGGGTCTCGCTCGTTGATCTCGACGCCGACTTCCCCGCAGGAATAGGCAGCCTTTGGAAGTGTTTGTTTTGTCCAACCAATTCATACACTTATAGAATGGAATATGGCGTCAAAAAATGAAAAAAGGAAAGTTATTACTATTCCACTTCCAAAGTCGAACAAGTTCTAAATATCTACTCCAGCTTCATATGCCAGATTGGCTTGTCCTTATTCATTAATGACTCTTATGAACGACGAAACGAGAATTTCATGTTTGATTAACGACGTGAAAACGTTCAGTAAATTTTGCTGCTAAAAGCCTAAAACATTAAATCTACATATGCCTTGGTGATACAATTGTCACAATGGTAGAAATTCTTGTCATAAAATAAATTCCGTTTATGTCAAATTTTTTGCGAATGTGAAAAGTACCCCACATATTGAATATTATAATACTTTCTTTCTGATTTTCTAATACAAATTACTTATTTCTATAAAAGAGAAACTATTAGTAATATTATAACAATATCAGTAACATTCTTTTGCATCTAGCCGTAAATAAAAGTCATTGTTTCTTGGTAGTCTTGTAGAAACAATGCTGCGAAAAGAGTTGTTTTGGTAAAATTTCCTGCAAAAATTGTTTAACTAATTATTATCGCTTTTTATAATCATATTATAAAGGTTTCTATTAATACATTTTAAAATATAGTAGAACCCTGTTTATACGCTTCTCACTTCTACGTTTTTCGCAATTGTACTCGTGTTTTGTACACTCTTTCGATTTTGCATATAAAATCATCCCACTTGTACGTTTTCCATTTATACGTTTCGCATTTGTACGCTATTATTTTTAATCCCCAGAGTTGTTTGATCGCACTTATACATAAAATCCAAGAAATTTTGGCCAAACTCTTTCGACAAATGAACAATTTGTTATACTGTACACTACATTATCTTACCAAATAGAAAGTAGAATTAATACAAAAGTAAAACCAAAACTTATCCTACCAGTCTTTCTACCGACGTTATGTAACGTTGTGTTACACTGGAAGTAGTACAACGTTACATAAGATCAAAAAACATTAGTGATGACAAGATATGTACAAGTAGTTGCGTATGAAGGCTCGATCTATGAATGCAGTATTGCATCCAACAAACAAACTACAATCGATTCTTTCTTTATGCCAAAATAACTGTATTTGCCCCTCATCGTTAATTAAACTTCTTAATTTTAAGTTTTAATGCATTTTTTCAGCAAAGTTAAAATAAAAGTTTCATTTTAACGTTTTATATATACTGTCTTTAAAATTCCCTCTCTTAAACGTCAGTCTCTTTCAATCTCTTTTATCGTTTTTCACAAATATTTAATTTATATTTTTATAAGATGACGATAAAAAAAATATCATCGACAGTCGAAAATAATAACAATGTCACAAAATATAACCAAAAGACGTGTTTTGAAAAATCTATATACATCCAGTCTTGACGTTGCACATTAAAATTTGAATTTAATGTGTAACGTTTCAGTCAAACAAAATATATATTTTTTTTTCCTCTGAAGAAATTTTAAATAAATTTAGAAGGAAGAAAAATATAAAAGAATAAATTTTAGACGACATCGTTATTTTAACATTAATATGATTTTTATGTTAATTAATGTACTGTGCATCAAAATTATTCTTCAGATGAGCCTATAATTTGTGGTTAAAAAAAGTGAAGTCCATAATTAATATAACTTAAGTTGTGTTTTTAATAAAGTAACCAGATTTTCTGAACTTCAATTCGGGTTGCTCTAGATATTGGAGGCATAGGGAGTATAGAATGTGGGATTGGACAAAATCCAAAAAATATTTTTATAGAAAAAATGAAAAAGGTAAATTATTAAAAAATTTGCAAAAAGAAAGCAGGAAGAGGTAACATAAACAATATATTTTACTATTACTTTTATTACTTTTGCTTCAGATTGATTCATCCACATTAGTTATATTAGGGTGGCCATATTCTATGTGCAATATAGTAAAAGTTGGGAAGCGAATGGAGATTTTAATGAAAACTTAAATCAGTGGTTCCCAACGTGGGGTGCACGCCCCACAGAGGGATAATTTAATTTTTAAGGGGGCAATTCGAGAATGAGTTATTAATAGTTAATTTTTTGCATTACTTATGGTTATAGGGACCTCATATACAGTATATAAATATATATTGTGACATATTCATTTTTTAAATTAAAATCAGAATGTACACGGCGGTTTTGAAACTTTATTTGCTATTTTTTAATATCACTTCATATCATTATTTTTTTAAACAATTTCTTAATGATTTCTTCCTCAGTATTTCAACTGTCCTTTCGTTCGTTTTATTTTTCTCTTTCATGGATGCTATGTTCTTTGGAAGCTTATTTAGACCAAGTTAATGGCCTTTTATGCTTCCCCCATGTGACTAGGAGTTCACTTTTTGAATAGTAAAAATTATGTGTCACAGGGGGCATCAGGACTTTAGAGACGCTTAAATGGGGCATGGCCAGAAAAAGGTTGGGAACAACTGACTTAAATGCTATACAATTTTCTTAAAATTAAAGTGCCAGACGTCGAGAATTAGCCGAAACAACCCTGATTTTTGAATCTTTGTCCCTGCTTGAAAAAATGTCCTGGATTGTCCCGTTTTTTTATATAACTAAATAATTTATATTATAAAATTTAAAAAAAAAGATTAACTATTTTTAATTTTTTAAAAATTAAATCTAGTTAATCTTTTTTTTTTAAATTTTATAATTTAAACTATTTATTTATAAGTAAAAAAATCGGGACAATCCAGGACATTTTATTTAAAATCGGGACATTTTTTCAAGATGGGACAAAGACTCAAAAATCGGGACTGTCCCAGATAATCCGGGAAGTTTGGTCACTTTAATTTTAAGAAAATTGTATAGAACTTAACTTCTCATTAAAATCTCCATTCGCTTTATAAATAAACAAATCTAATAAATTGTAAGTAAAGCTTTCGTCGGTGATAAGTAACGTTACAGATATTTAAAATGAATATTAAACAATATCTTTCAGTTCAGTTCAGTAGTCAAAAAAACAGTTTTAAAATAAAATAGAATTATTTTTAAATTTCGTATGTTGCCATGATAGCTGGAGAATTTAAAATTAGTACACATATATACTGCGAATGGAAACAATCATCCAAAATTTGAATACTGTGCGATGTTTTTGTTCTCGAGATATTTTAATGACCATCCGCCAACAGTGTGACAGAAAAGCAATTATATATATTGTTGTAAAATATATATAAAATCCCTCTTAATGACCGGAATATTATTCATGTATGACAAATTGTTTCAGAGATATCAGAGTTTTTAATGTTTCAAACAGCCATCATCTTCTAACGAGATCGTCTAGAATACTCAAATTTAACATACATTGGATCACGATGGATAAGTTATCTAATATTTTACGATTTTTGATTCGCGATATCGAGATGAGGGGAAGAACAGGCAGGGACAAAATGATACGTGAAGCTAATTTTTTTAATTAGCAGTTTAAAAAATTAAATTTTACACAATGATTTTCCAATAAAATGTTTTAAAAATCTATTATAGGTTTCATATCCATAAATAATTTCATAACATATCAGCACGTTATATTTTATTAATATGTAATTATTTCTTTTGTAGTTTTCAATAATTTCAATTAAAATTTGTTGTTATAAAATTTTAATATAATTAATGATTTTTAATTGAAAAAAAAAAATTGTATTAAATTTTCTTTCGCATGTATTAAACTTTACTTTTCAATAACGAAGATAACAAGAAGATATAATCAAATATAGCGTAATAATCTTTATACGACATCGAAATTAAATTTCTGTGCAAATTTTCAGTAAAAATTTTAAAATTTAATATGCATAAATAAATATTGTCTGCAATAATCTTGGTGCTGTAATAATCAATATAATCTTGATGCTACAACAGTAATAAAATTATTAACAATGCAACCATAATAAACCTTTCCTAATATACAGGGTGAAGAAAAACTTCGTCGTGAACATTTGTGTACTGATAGAGAATATCGAAACAAGTCGAAAATGTTAATGAATATATATATAGTCTAAATGGCACCGTTTTCGAATTAGGACCCTTTAAAGATAGGCAATCACAATGGAATATGCGTAACGGCACGACGCGTCGCGTTGCCACGCATTGCGTCGCTCGCCTACTTATTCACTACCGTATTACAAAGTCTGCTCTTCGTAACTTCTACGCATGGATGTATACTTCCACGTGATACATGTTTTAACATGTATCACATGGAAGCCTGCGAAGGACAGAATTTGTAGTACGGTAGTGAATAAAAAGGTGAGCGACGCGACGCGTCGTGACGTTTCGCGTACTCCATTGAGATTGCCTAGCTTTAAAGGCTCCTAATTCGAAAACGGTGCCATTTAGACCATATATTCATTGATATTTCTTCGACTTGTTTCGATACCCCCTATCAGTACACACAAAAGTTTACGACGAAATTTTTCTTCTCCTGTATTTTTAACATTTTAAATACTTTGTCATCATGCTTTAAAAAGTAAATTTGACAATACAATTAAAGAAAATTTAAAATATCTTAAATCTGTATAGTTTTATTATATTTGATTTACATTTTGTAACCAGTAAAAAGATATTTTAAATATATTTAACAATAAAATAACGAAGACGAATAATACCGCAATAGCAAATATGATTTAAATTTTCATGATTTCTGAGCTAATACTAACTTGTAAGCATCCGTTTTGCATTTTCTATTTTGCTTTATTTTTTTTTAGTCGACTTTCTGATAAAAAGAAAAAGAAAAAGTAATTTTTATAAATTTCCTTCAGTACTTAGGAAAGCAAAACGTTGATTGTACACAGTATTGGATTTTTTTTTCCTTCTTTGAACATAAATATTATCTTTTAATAAGTTAAAAGAACGTTATTATATTATCTACTCGGATTTATGATCTACTTGGAAATATAATTATGTTCTTTTTTTTTCGAACTGCATTAAATATGTCCGTATTTCATTTCTTGACTACTGTATTTGGAAGAAAACATGTAAACATTAATATATCATGAGTTACATAAATATATCAAATATTTATATATATATATATATATATATATCAAATTTTGATATATTTATGTAACTTCACAGATATAATAAATATATCAGAAACTGAAAAGAGTATTGTATGAATAAAAGAAAGTTATCGTAGGACTGGTAAATCCTTTAAAATATAATGAAATAAAAACTCTTTGCATTGTGTTCTAGTTACTAAAAAATATTAAAAATATCTCACTGCACTATATAGTAATTATCGTCAGTGGCTTTCAGAGTGGGGCAAAAGGGGCAATCGCCATTTTAGAGCCCTCAATTTATAACTCAATCTGTTAGAAAAAATATATTTGCATATTTTTATACTGTTCGAGCTTCAGTGTTTGTCGAAATCTGAAGTTCTCTCTCAATGTCTTCGCTTTTCTTGTATGCTTACTCCTGTATATTTATCAATTTTGTTTTGTTTTTTTGAAAGGCCTCAAAAATATTAGTTGCCTAGGGGACAATCAGGGACTTTCAGAGAAAAATGAGAGGCTCAGGGCGTCGCATTTTCTCCGAAAGTCTCCGATTATCATAATATATATATACTTCTTATAGAATTTATGAAGTTATTATACTTTAAAATATAGAAATTCGAAGATTAAAAGAATATTTTTAGTGAAATTTCATTTTTAATCTCTAACTAAATCAATTTTGAAAAGATTGTATTTTGTTTTGACATCGATGTTAGTCAAACGGCGAAATTATGAACTGTATCGATCGCCGTTCGCAACAGAGAATTGCCCTTGTTGAATGTTGTCAGAATGCAACAGCACTTAAATTAAGTGGCAAGCATTTTTAAAAATCATCTTCCTTTAAAATTCTAACAAAAGCAATCACAATAATTAGAAAATTAAAGCCAAATTGTTAATATAAAGTGCGGTCATCGAAATAGTAAGAAAATTCGTCATAAGATGGCGCTAAATGTAATTAGATTCCATTTTTTTTTATTACTATATTTGAACTGGAGCCAAACCAAACACATATATATATATATATATATATATACCGTATATACATATATGTAGTCCATAAATTAATATTAAAATGTAATATAACCGCATGAGACTAGTCGCTAAAGTTGTTTTGGCAGCTAAACTTTAAGTAGAGATCGTAGATCATTATTAAAAAACACGTCCACCATAACAGTTCGTATCTGTCAGTACCGCGTTGACATTTTTCGTTTCGCAATCGCATCAAACTGATTAGATAAATAATTATATTAATAAAAGAAAAAAAAAATTAATAAAATGCATTTATCGCGCTCATAAACAAGATAAACTCAGTGCAGCGATCGTGTCTAATGCAATTGGATTATACTTGTTAAGGTAGGTTGTTACTTTTTTTTTTCATATTAACAACGGTGAATAAATGTGATTATCGTTCATTTAAATATCGAAGAAATGTTTACTTTTAAATTTTGTACGAAAATATCTAAAATATACGCATATCTACGATAGAAAAAAAGGAAAAATTAGTAGGAAAAAAAAAAATGGTCACTGTTAAACGTTCGTTGCTTGTTAGGATATTATTTTTAGTCAGGAGTAATTAACGATACGCAAGATTTATAATTTGATGTCAAAATGACATCAATAATCACGTCATAAGCTACTGTAATTGCAAATAAAGAACAAAATAAGCGTATTTTATGTCACTTTAAAATATTTTAAATCTTATTTATTAAAGTAGAATTAATTAAAACTTGCACTTCGCGTTATTCGTTTGTTGTCTTCTTTCTACGCGCATTGAATAGCGATAAAATTTACTATGTCACGTCTATTTATATATATCAGTGATGGCTCGTCGATACTTTTCTTGGAAGATATTTATTTATTGCCTTATCTAAACTGTCTAACTGTTAAATAATTGAAAAATTTTCGGCAGTTATCTGATATCTCTGTAGTGTTTATTAAAATATTAGTTTTATATATAAGTTATATTAAATGTATTGCTTAAACTATTGACGTAGGAGTACAAAAAAAAAAAAAAATGCAGTTTGGAAGATTCGATTCTTACGAATTTTTTTTTTTTTAATTGTTTATTATCAGTTTAATCTGAGTAAAGTAATAAAACAAATAATCAAATTCGAGATGTATACGCGAAAATGATTTTGAGAACGTTACTGAAATAACATTTGACGTGCGGTGTGTTAATACCGAAAAGTCTAAGACAAACATTTACTTCCTGGAAGTAAAGGAAAGACCTTGAGTGACATCACGATTAGCAGAGAGGTGTAAAAGATGTTAAGTGGAAGAAATTAAACGTTAAAGTAAATAAAGCAATATGCGTACATGCCGCATTAATTATGCTTCCAAATTTTGTCTATGCGAGTGATTCATACAATTAATAGGCGTGGTAGATATGATATCAGTTCTGCTTTTTTTCCCCCCATTTTATCTCGATAGATGTGAATAAAATTCTAAATTTATAGATTAATCGATTAATTTTTATTTCAACATACGTAAATTATCGACAGTAAACAGCGGCGCTATTCATCCGGATCGCACCGGTTCTACCGAACCTGTTGTTGATTTTTGGTTCTATACCTGTTCTTCTTTTTTCTTTTTGTATGATAAGCTTGGTGGCTAAATTTTGATTGCCCCTTTCCACTCAAATAGAGTACTAAGGGAGCTGTA
>WUQG02054581.1:0-10196 GCA_011317285.2 Androctonus mauritanicus | reverse complement strand
TGTGTGTGTGTGTGTTATGGTATATTACTAAGAATTAATCGTTATTATAAAGATTATTTTGAAAATTTTAAATGTTAAATGAAGTTTCGACTTTCAAACTTCATAAATTCCGCAAACTTTTAGCCATATCATCCAGTCGTGATAAACTTGGTTAAAAACTGTAAATCATAAACAATCCATATTATGCATTCAAAGAGTGTGTAACTTTTTGTGTGTGTGTAACTTTTTAAATTAAAACCTAAAAAAGATATTTAGGACTATGATATAGAATTTTGTTTAGTATCAGTATGGACATGTCCCTATGTTGCCCTTTTTTAGGGCCCTAGGGAGCCTAATTTTTATTTATTTTATGACAATAAATATCAATAGATGGTGCTAAGTGTTAAAATAAGGGGCAACAGATAACTTACCTGTATTACTATTACTGGATTTTTACAAATTACTTAACTAAAACAATTATTACTGATTATGATCAGAATACTGTTCAGTATCAATTTGTGTTTAATCAGCATCTTTATATTATACCTTTTCATTGGATATTTTATTTTAAAGGAAATTTTATGTTGAATTTGCTGCTAAACCAAGCCTGTTCTATATCCATAATTATGATTGTGATATATTACATATCTCAAATGAAATTTGTTTATATTTTATCACAAAGAAATTATATAACTATTCATCATGAACTACTACATGTTTATCCAGTATTATGTAATAATAATAAGTAATATTTAAAATCACACAAAAAGCAGCAATATATACAAATTTTTTATTTGTTGCAATTTTAAATGAAATTAAGCCATGTTGCATTATTTCAAATGAATTTTGAGTCTCTCCCCATTCAAAATTTTTCATCACATTATGCATGATTATTATAACACTGTTCCCCAAGCTGATTGGAGAAATGATTCGGATTGGCCAGACCTGTTTTATAACAAATGTATTTCCACGTGTTACATTAGTCTTTATTTCTCTAACAATTACACATAAATATTTTATATTTTATTTTATAATTAAAATAATGTTTAGTCATAAAGATGTAAGCTTTAACCATTTTAAGAGCGACATCATAATTTACAGATCTCTTCCCCTACATCATTTACTGTCTCAAATCTATACTCTATTCCTAGAGCAAGACATAATTTATGGATTCTCCCTAGCTAATAGATAAATAATACTTAAAATAACACACAAAGAAATAATATACATAGCATATAGAAAATTTCCATTTTATCTGTTCTAATGCCACATTATTGTCACGACATAATTATGTATTTCAACTGAGCATTATAATAATATAAATTATATGTAAAAATTAAAATATTGTCCATACATTTGCAATAAAAATTGATGTCCAATGTTTCCTGAATGGACCACACCTATTTTTAACATGGGAAAAATAATTAAATTTTGGGTAAATTAAACAAAGAGCTAAGCACATGTTAGACAAGTGCTGATTTTCTGCACATATGCCTTTTGTACTATGCAGGAGTCTCAAACCCAAACTGCAAGCAAACTGAATGTGCAGTTCAAAAGGAAATGAAGGGTCAAATATTTTTAAACAAAATTATAGTGAAAGGAAAATATTTTATTGATACAATAGTTTCTGATAGCACAGCATAGATTGAGTACAGTATGCTTTAAAACTTTAGACTGTTATTTTATTAATGTTAAATTATAATAATTTTCTGACTGTAACATATATTTAAACAAATAGTTAAAACATCTTCGCGAGCTGTACAAAATTCCTTTGTGGGCTGAATGTGGCCTGTGGGCCGCCAGTTTGAGACCACTGTATTATGCAACAAAGCACATGCTTCACTTTTTGTTGCAAAGTGAGTGTTTAACACGTTTTTGATTTTTTATTGTATAATAGAAGACATTTCTATATATTTAATACAAGTGTTTTCATATAGGAACAAATTTTGAAAATTTAATAATTTAATTTTTAAAGGAAATATAAACAAACAATAACAAGAAAAAAATGATATTGAATTTGGAGCATTGTTTATTGTATGATTATATACAGTATATATGATATATTAAATATTGATAATTATTTTTCAGTAATTATATGTATTATATGATTTATAAACAAAAACTCAGCAACACCGATTATTTTAGCTAGTATATTATATATTTATATTTGTTGCTAGATTGTTCTGTTAGCATAACATTTAAAATTTGAAGAGTTTTGAAATTTTCTGAAATTTGAAAACGAAATGGCATATTGGTAAATATAAATGTTCATAATTTGAGGCGTATCTGTACTGTATTATATTATTATTAAACTATATTATGATTTAAATTATGTAAAAAAAAAATACCTTGCATTACTGGGATGATAATATGTTGAATGAAAGTCTTTTAACATTTCCCATGTAAGATCAGGAATATTTTCGGGATCACCACCACTAACAAATGAATATGCATTAGATGGAAAAATCTTATTTTGAAGAGTTTGAGCGAAGAGTTGACAGGAGTCAGACTGAAAAATAAATTTTTAAGTCAAATTTAATTTTATTCGAGCCAATTTTTTAAATTAATTTAAATAATATAAGGTTTTATGAAATATACTCACAAAAACACCTTTCATTTCATTGTATACAACTCCCTTTAATACAATTGGTGAATTTTTATCATTAATTTCTTCATGTTCTAACCTCCAACCTTCCTGCCTTGAAAAAATATTATAATTCAGCAATATAAATTATTATTATTATTACAAAAAACAATCCGAAAATGAAATTATTATTAATAATTTAAATATTCAAACTTACCTAAAATCATTTTTAGATAAATTTGGAAAAAAAACTGCATCAAGATATACTTGTAAAAGATTTTCAAAATCTTTTTTATTCTGTGTTGAAAAAGGATACATTGTATAATCACTGCCTATAAATATAAAATCAATACATTTCAATTACGTACAAAATGTGAGTTTCCAAGATACGATATCTCTCTAATTAATATTTTTTTAATCGACATATATTATAAATTATTAATCAAATCCCATCATCATAATTCAGAATTCAAAAATAACAAAAATTTATGGATTTCTCACTTCAAACATTTACTAAGACAAAATACATTACTTTAATAAACATAAAGAACACAAAACTACAAGAATTAGACACAAAAAAACACTTTCTGTATTTCCTATTTTTGGATCAGGCATTCAAATTCATTGAATTATATTAACCAATCACAGAATTAACAGATTTCATCACAGTCAGAAGTATGAGTGGTTGTAAATTGAGGAAGTTGTAAGGTGAGGACCGTCTCTACTTACAATATTGTTTAGTTATAGTTTTACTATTAATCTTTGTAAGTATAGCCTGTCATACATTAAGCCTAATAAATGGTTTTGTTTTCTCTAATAGGTAATTGTTGTTTAGTGAGGTATTGGCTTGTCTCAATGCACAGACATGAGACAAACTGTGCTTGAATATTGATAGTTGATTCAAGTGATAAAAGTTCCTAGGTTCTCTGAACAACAATGGCATGATTGGAGGTGGCTGATCAGAATGCAATAAAGTGAGTATCTCTGGGCCCTCAGTTTGATCCTTAATGGAATTATCGTTAGTATGTTTCTCTATTCATGCATGAGAACATTGACTGCTTCTTATTTACATAACAATTGTCAATTTGAAAGCATTTACATAAAATTAAATCATAAATATTAATAATATAATTAAATATTTATGCCATAACTGGTATTTACGAGATTAAGTATTTATCAGCTAAAAATTTATTTCTTACATTGTTAATTATTATAGACATGAAAAAGCCTAATTAAACAAAATATATTAGTTTTATACATAAAAATATTTTTTATGACTATAGTTAGCACTGATATTTAATCAGAACACACTGGTACAGTCATTCCACTTGTAAAAATATTAAAATACTCCATTCTGGTTGTTAAATATACAGTTGTTCGGAAAGTAATTTCATTTTTTCATGAAACTGAATGACAATTTTTTTATAGTATATAAATATTTTATTCAATTATATATCGACCATTTTGAGTAACACATTTTGCCATCTTTCTGGCAGTAACATGATTCTGTTCGTAGAACTTTTGATTTTTGCTTGCAAAAACTAAACCAAGTGATTTTTGACATCCTCATTTGAACTAAATATTTTGCCATTTAAAAAATTTTGTAAAGTCCAGAACAAGTAATAATCAGAGGGTGCTAGATCTGATGAATATGGTGGGTGCAGTAACACATCCCATCCAAGCTGTAACAACTTCTGGTGAATCATCAAACTTGTATGAGGTCAGGCATTATCATGGTGAAACACTACACTTTTTCTGTTAATCAATTCTGGTCTCTTCTGTTTGATGGAATCACTCAATTTGTCCAATTGGTGGCAGTACACTTGTCAATTAATTGTGGAATTGTCTATTAGAAGTTAAAAAAAAATAATTCCCTTGAAATCCTCACAAACAGAGAAAATCCTTGTTTTTTATTAATATCTACTTTTGAAGTGCTTTGAGCTAGCTCATCTCTTCTGTTCCACGATTTCTTGCGTTCGGCATCGTTGTAAACAATCCATTTTTCATTGTCAGTTATGATTCGCTTCATAAACAGGTCATTTTCTTGATGTTTGAGCAGCAGATCACAAATGTCAATGAGATGGAGTAAATCTCTTTCCTTGAGAACATGTGAAACTCAAATATCAAGCTTTGAAATGAAACCAAGTCGTTTCATGTGGTTATGAACAATTGAATTTGACAAATTCAATATCATAGCAATTTCTCATGTTGTTATTTGGCAGTTTGCTTCAATAAATGCCTTTATTTTGTCTTCATCAGCTTCAACTGGCCTTCCAGAATGTGGTGCATCTTTAATATTGAAACTGTCAAAACGAAATTTTTTAAACCAGTTTTAGCACTAGTGTTCTGTTAAAACATCTTCTTCGTACACTTCACATAACTTTTTTCTTGCTCGAACAGCATTCTTACTTTTCGGTAATAAAAAAGCAAAATATGCCGAAAATGCTCCTTTTTGTTTTCCATTTTTGATACAATACCAAAAAAAAAATTGCACAGAATCGAAAAAGTTTTTTTTTTTTAAATAAACCTTGAAATGTCAGCTATCAAAATATATAATGACAATATGACCTTGAATGAAACGTGGATTAAAAATACAACTAACGCCACTCATGGAAAAAATTTAAAATTACTTTCTGAACAACCCTATAATATATTAATATAACTAAGCAAGCAGTAAAAATGAATTAATATAAATTCTATTATTAGCTCATAATACTGTACTCACAATTAAGCTATATTATCACTGTTTATATAAAGCTTGTTGGTAGCATTGCATATTCTTTAGAGAATAATCAGATTATCATTGATCTCTAAGTAGTTGTTACTGTTTCTAAATACAATAGTTGTTTTAACTTTAGTTTCATTTTAGTAGTTCTTGACTTACATATATATAGATACAAACGTCATCATAAGTAGGAACAGTCAGAAGTTGAAAATGCCTAAAATTTAAGGGTTTTCTTTATTAATCTTTATTAGAACACTATACATTATTTTAATAAACATAATGAACACAAACATAAAAATAATGCTCTTAGCATATCAGTTCATTGACATAGACGGGAATACATATAAATTGCATTGACTGATCATAAAATTTGCCAATGACATCACTGTTATAAGTATAAGTGATCACAGGTTGAAGACAACTTATAATACTATATTGGTTTTTAAATATTTCGAATATTAGTACTGACTATAGTCATTTTAATCTTAATTCATTGATACCACATTAGATAATTCTAATCATCAGCTGAACAATTTAAGACAATGGTGAATACTTATTAAAATAAATTTTATTCAGAAAATTTACAGAATAAGAAATGAAAAATTATCTTTTTAATTTTTTCTATAATGATACTTTACATGAGAGAGAAGGGAGAATTTAAAGGAGCATAAAATATAATGGAATAGTGGAAGATTATTTAATATAAATTTTTAATAATTTTTAAAAATTACCTGTAAATGCGTTCATGAATGTAGATAGAGATCTGTTTAACATTTTGAAAAATGGATCTCGACATGGAAACCTATGGGAACCACATAATACTAGATGTTCTAAAATATGAGGAGTGCCAGTACTATCCTTTGGTGTAGTAGTAAAAGCAATACTATTGAATTACATTAAATATTTTAAAATATGAAATAAATCATAATCTCAAATATTTCAATTGAAGTTTCACTAAATTACCTAAATGCATTATTTTTATCATCTCGTGCAATATGGAGATATTTAGCTCCTGTATTTATATGTTGTAACTGGACAGCTGCAAGATGAAGTTCTGGTACTTGGGATATCTGTTAATGAAAAAAATATTTTTTCTTAAAATAAAATTTAATATACTGATATATTTTTCATAATATAAAAAATGAATGAAAATAATAAGTAAATCAATAAGTATCACTAATTAGATTTTCTTCTTTTTGCCAAGAAAATCTAATTAATGCTAGACCAACAACAGAATTATCATCACCATGGAAGTATCTAATTAAGGAATCAACAATGCACGAAAAACAAGATGGGATGGTATGAACATCACGAGGGACCATAGAAATTTGATAAATAGGTTAGACGGGGAAGATGGTGCTGGATAATACACCTTTATTAACATTTTTGAACTTTATTTTATTTTAATTTTAGTTTATTTTAATATTTATTTTGTTTATTTTTTGTTTACTGTAACTATAGCAACATTCTTAACACAATGTATTTGACGTTCTTTTCTCATTTTTTAGTTAAAATGTTGTGTTTGCCTGATGATGGTGTAGTAAATCCACTGAAAATATTTGCAAATAATAAAAGTTCGTTAATTAATGTTCACTGCTAGAGAATGCTATTTTATATCGCATTTTGGACATAACTTCAGTAAAGTAGTTTAGTAGAAGTATGTAGTAACAACTGAAATGATTAATATTACAAATAATCATATTAGATAAGTGGAATTTATAAATGGAAAGCAAATATCATTATATATTCAAATAATTTATATAATTTAATGAGCATCAAATTAATTTTATAATTTGTGAAAAATTATAAAATTATATCATCATATATTCTGTATTAACAATGCCAATTAGTTCTATTTAAGCACACTGTATATCTGTACATTAATAATTTGCTATTTATTTTGTGATAAATTTCAAACACATTTTTTTTTTTTTATATAATGAATATTCTATATATAAATATACAACAATACAGATAATCCTTGAATTACAACCACTTGTACTTATGAAAGTAATTTCATTAATAAATTCTGTGATTGGTAGTTTAATTCACGGGAGTTAAAATTCTTGAACAGTCGTTTGATATATGGAAAGCATCTTTTTTGTGTCTCATTTTTGAAATTTTGTATTTGTTATGTTTATTAAGATAATGTAAAATGTCCTAGTTAACATTTGTAGTGAATAATCAATAAATTTTGGATATTTCCAACTTATGAGTGATCTGATTTACAAGAGCAGGATTCAAACTGAACCTTGGCGTACATCAAGGATTACCTGAACTTTTATAATATATCTAAAAATATACTATTATATATTGTATTTCATTAAATTTATTTGTTCATCAATTATTTGAATAATTGAAGTTCTACTGTATTACAATAATATATTAATATATTATACAGTCAGTCATCTATGCAATTAATGTGGTTCCAGAGATCTCTGCATAAGTCAAAAATTCATAAGTTGAATAATGAATAAATATGGAATATTTTCTCATGATAACGACAATTTAAACATTTCTATTTATAAATGAGCAATGTACTTTCCAAAGTAATTGCATTTCTTGTTTTGAGTTATTTTTATTAAGATTATCTGCCATTTTATATTTCTCTGCATCTTTTTAGTTTGAAGAAAAACAAATTAGTTTATTAATAAGACAATAAACGACATTAGTTTTTTAAAACTACATAACTTCAAAAATGCATAAGTTAAACTGCATAAATTAAACACTTTGCTTTTTTATTAACTACAGTTCCAAAAAACGAAGCACTACAGCAAATATATTAGATAGAACTCATAACGATTTAGAATGCTTAGGAACTTGTTCGATAGTAACAGTATAAGTTAGGTATATATGGTACTGAGGAGGGACTTAAACAGTCCGAAAACGTTATACCACATTAGACCTTTAATATACTTGCTGTAGTACTTTGTTTTTTGGAACTGTAGTCAAACTGCATAAATAGAAGATTGACTGTATATATCATTATGCACAATTTCACATACATTCTTCACTATATACAACAATTATTAAACATAAAAAAATATTTTTATAATTTATTTTTACCTTTTGTACTGAAAAACCAAATAGTTTTTGTCCTTCTTGTAAATTTGTTACTTGCTTCAAAATTTTCGAGGTAGACGAATATCTTTTAATATTATATAAAGTTTTTCTGTAATAATAATAATTGACGTTTTAATTAATTTTAAACGGTAATAGTTTTAATAAAATTAATACATAAATTATAATAAGTACCGAAATTTATTAAAACTAGAACAAAGAACAATGCTATTTTCGTTTTATTTAATCCTAAATACTTATCTATTAAGCATGTTTTCTAAAGATTTTTTTTTTTTAATTTTAGACAGTATAGCAAAAATTTTTTACTTTGTTATATATTATAATAAAATTAGTAAGGTATAATAGTAGCAATTGTTAAATTATAAATTCTTTAAATTAGAATGCAATGGAGGAGAAATTGAAACAATTAATGGAATTTTACAGAACAATAGTTAAACATGCCAAAATATATATAAACCAGATATTACTTATTAGATTAAATATACTAGTTAGAAACTCTTTTAGCAATTGTTGATGGTTTCATTTAAAGATAAGATCGATAAAACTCCATTTTATGTCAAATATATTAGAATTTTGATTTTACATTTATATTAGTTTAAGATGTTTTTTTTGTTATACTACATATTTTATATTTCTATTTTGTTTTTCATCTGTCAGCACTGAGAACTGTTTAAAAGTTTTAGGGAGATTATTTATCAATTGGCAAATGCAAAATATATGCTTTAAACAATTTGAATAAATAATTGCAATATTTTTAAGTAAGTACTTTTAGCATCTTTCATCATCGAATACAAATAATATTCTAGAATAATACAAGATTTAAACAAATTATCATCAAATATTGTATATAATAAGTTGTTATAAAATTATATGTAATAGTCAGTTTAAAATAAGCATCCGTTGTTATACTTTTAAATAATAAAATTCATTATAGCATAAATGCTAAATAAACTATACATTACACTATCAATACAGAATAATAATGTCTCTGTTATACCTTTATTATAATATATCAAATGGTGAAGAATTATAAAAAATATTATAAACTGAAAATTAAATTATATATACAATAATTTATAGAATACAATTTGAATATAAATATTTGTTCATTATTATCAATAAATAAATCTTTGAAAAATAAATTAATATTTCTTTTAAACTAAACATTATTATTTAAAATTAAATTGTTATTCATAGATTATTAAAATTTCTAAAAAATATATTTAAAATAGTGAATTTATAAATTAATAAAAAAACAACTTTCAGAAAACCAAACACTAGAAACAATTCACAAAATAGGTAATATCTCAAAACTACTTTGCATTCTGTTCAAATTTCACACAAATCGTATTTTTATACGAGATGAAACATTTATATTTTATTTTATAAATTATTCATAAATGATACTTTAGTTTTTTTTATTAAATTCACATATTAAAGAAAATAATGGAGAATAGAAATATTCAAAACAGCTAAGCAGTAGACAAGACTTCCGCCTAATGCTGGACTGTTTTTTATAATTTTAATTTACTAAAATGGCAGAATTTGTAGAATCTAAGCATAAACATATTCATCTTATTTTTAAAATCTAAAATGTTTAATACACATTAAATAATTTTTTATTCATAAAAAATTCAGTAAAGAGTGAAAGTATATATATATATATGTAACTAGCACTATGGCAGGAGGGAGAAATAATTACACTTCATTAAAAGTTAAAGTAGCGCTTTCGATTTATTTACAATCCTCATCAGCTTTCATTAACAACAGAACTATAATTTCTAAAGAACGCAATTAAACATATAGTTTTCTAAAGAATACATTTAA
>WUQG02054570.1:0-10196 GCA_011317285.2 Androctonus mauritanicus | reverse complement strand
AGAGTTAACTGATTACATCTCATGGTATAATACGTCATGTGACTTATTATTATATAAGAAATTGTGACACAATAAATTAACTCATTATGTGTTATGCTTTTACATTTGGCCAGGTCATAACTACCTTGGTCCTGGAATAGACTTATCTAAAAAAGCAGAATCTGTAGAAAAGAATGAAAAAATCACTAAGGAACATGATGAAGCCTATGCATTAGCTCAGTCTTATAGTGACGTACACGAAGCTTACGCTAAAGCTATAAAGAAGTTTGCTCTTGCAATCCTTATCAATCCAGAGGCTTATTCAAATTCCAGAGGCTTATTCTGCTGTTAAAATTGGATTCTTGGAGTAAAGTATACTATTGAAGGTATTATACAGTAGCAGGAGGCATGGTGGGATATAGGTAAAACCTTATATCCCATCATGCCTCCTGTCCTAAAAGACAGACTGCGGAAATGGAAAATGGACATGAACAAAGTGAACAAACAGATGGACATCCATTCATGGAGTTAGAGCAAATCCTATACAGATAGATCTTCAGCTTTTCCAAATGATAGGTCTTCAAAATGATGGTCTTCAGAATGGTATCATTTGGAAAAACTGTCGTCTTCAAAAAGTCCTGGATATTCACAACATGGGAATTCCAAACAGGTGAGGCTATTTTTAATCAAACTAAACACTTTCTGATGAAAACCGCATTATGTTCTGTCCCTATTAATTATTTACCAATATATATGATGCTTTCTGAATTTAAATAACTATCAAATGGTGTCTCTGCCGAAAAATGTTTTGCAAAATTAGTTGGAAAAGGATTCCATATCCTTTTTGAAATTACTTCTAGCAATAGTAATGCTGTTAATGCTGAGACTTTAGTTTTTCGAATATCTGCCAAAGATTTAAATCATAAATGTAATTTACAATTACGTGAGTATACCGATTCAGCATCTGACCCTACCACAGCAGCAAATTCTAATTTAATTGAACAGAATTGGCCTGACTTTTTCTATGGTAAGAAAAGTAAAACATCTTCTTGTATGCCATGGATTCATAAATGTCTTACTAACTATGCTACTGTATATTTGGGAAAACAGGATAAAGATGATAATTATGGAATCCCAACCTTTATGAATGATGTAAATATGTTTGATTTACGTTCAGTTAAGGCGGAACCAGTTATTAATTATGAGCATGAACTCGATATTGCTCCCTTGATTGAGAAATTTACTTTTACAATGCTAGAGACAAATACCGTGTATACTGGTGTGAGAAATGCTGCTTGCCAGAAATTAGAAATCTATGGTGATAATAACGTAAAGCAGCATGACAATAACTTTCTTAGAGCTCACCATTGAGAAGATGTCAATCAGTTAAAGTATAATTATAAAATCGAAAAGAAAGATTATATTACATATGGCACAAAGATAGAGACTAATACTTCACGTCAACTAGATCTATACAATATTGGAGTAATTCCATCTTTAGCCAGTAATCCCTGGGAATCCTCCCCTAAATTTCAAGAAGTAATGGCATATCGGTAAGTAGATGCTACACTAGTTGTTAATTTTAATATGAATTCTATTGGAATAGGAAAACCATTTATGAAAGCATCGAAAAATACCACATGTGTAAAGAATATACCCGAAAATGTTAAAGTTGCCAATCCGAACATCAGATGAACATCATGTTCGAATTGGAAACTTTAACATACCAATGTAAATGAACATCATGGATATTAATATAATAATTAATAAAAAATTATATTAAATGACCATTACTTTCATTAATATATAACTTTTACATGTCTTAAAAATCAAAATACACGCTTATCTAATATAAAGTTCTATAAGTTTAAAAAATTTATTAGAATTTATAAATACAGAGCATGAAGCAATCAATTCCTGCTCTGCAGATAAAATTCCATTTTAATTATAACTTTTAATAATAATATAATATACTCATAATTGTATCAAGGGATTATATTTATGATAATCCTAATTGATAATATAGTTTATATTAAAGTTAAATGTAAAATTAGTGGTTAATGTCTTAAACAAGATGTGACAGAGGAAGAAAATGTTAATATAAGTTCACTAAGCATAAACTTGGATATAAGGATTAACCCGATGTCGTAAATAAATTACATCACTTTCAGGATTAAATTGGTAATACATAATGAGTTGTTTCAATTCGAGTATACATTACTATTGGTAATGCATTATGCAAAGTCAATTGCTAATAACTTTAAAACTATTACAGATATACATTATAATAATATTAGAAAAATTTTAAGTTATTTGGTAAATGATGTAGATCATATTTATCCCAACATGCTGCTTAACAATAATAGTTTGGAAACAGTGTTTGAACAATTAATAAGCTGTAGATTAACAAGGCACAGTTTAACTGTCTGGGGAACTGGTATTAAAAAATTTCTCAAATTCTTATATTGCAAATCAGTACTCACAAAATATACCTTTAAACAATCTATGAGAACGTTAGATCTTTACAATAAAAGAATAAATGTAACAAATCGAGAAAAAAAATGTTAAAAAACGTTTATATATTATAAATTATGTCAAAAAATATTTCAGAATATAAATGGCTTCAAGAAGTTGAGGGATTAATCAAACAAAGTATTCAAAAAATATCTCATTAAATAACATTATTATTAAATTGATAATTACATACATAATAGGCACTATTCTAAAATTAGGACAGAGACCTTAGACAGTTACAAACTTTACAGCAGAGAAGTACGAATTAGGTAAAACAAACTCTGTACTATGTATCAGAAATATTAAATCCCAGGAAACTGGGCAAGCTGCATTTATATTAAGAACTGATACAGAAAAAGAAATATTTAATTTTTATTTTGAAAAGATAAGAAAAAACACAGTACCTACTTTTATACAATCTACTACCAACAATATTCTCATTAATCCATTTCAATTCATAAAGCTTTTTCATAAAACAATTCATTCATAAAGTATAAGACTTCAATTCATAAATTCGTTAATCCACTTCAGTTCATACAGCAACAAGCAATAAGCAAGTCTACTTCTTAGTGTGTAAATATATGGCAGTAAGCAAAGAGCAAGACCTTCCTTTTTTATCTTATCAGAGTCAAAGCACTAAAAGTCCCCTGCTCTTCTCTTACTTGCCGCAACGAATAAACGGTTTCTTGCTCTGTCCTGCCCTGCCTGTGGTCTACCCTAATGAACCAAGGATCCCCCTCTGCCTTTGTTGCCTGCTCACGAATAGAGGAACTGAATGCTTGTCCAAGCTTAACTGAGCCGGCTATCCTGTTCAGCTAAACTGGGACAGTTAAGTTTAATCGAGAGTATTTTAATTTTCATTCAAACAAATCGTTTCAAATTGTTGAGTTTTTACTTTTGCATAACAATACTTGAAATAATAGTGTTTCTTTAAATATAATTAATTACACGGAAATTTTTTTCAATTTTCACGTAATTAACATATACAATGCTGTATTTTCTAAAGTAAAAATTTGATCTTGGGTATCAAAACGTTCGAGAATTTTTACGTTAAATATATGATCCTAAGAAAACATAATTTTATCTATGTTACTAATTTAATTACAATTAATGTTTCTTAAGATCAGGATAGATGAATCATGTTTCAAAATTTTTATAAGTTAGTAAATAGCAAATGCGTTATCTGCCGAGTAATTACTCGATAGATAACGCATGAGAACTCTAATAATATTTTATTATTCTTCAGTAAAATTCTCTCTTAAAATAATGACTTATTGATATATTAAAAAATAATTATTTTTTTTTAAATTTATCAAATGATTAAATATCAGCTTTTATGCATCAAATGGATCGACAGCAGTATGAGATGTTCATCGATATACAGTATATTGATAGGATAGTTCATTTCTTAAATTCCAATTATTGAATTAAAAATATGGATACAAAACAATTTTATATCGTTTGTCATTTTCTTATGATCGATGGAAAAATTTTTTATAGTACTATACAGTAGTTTGTTATCTCTTGTTTAAATAGTCAAACATCCTCCTGTTACAATTTATAAAAAATTATATAAGAAAAAGGATTTTTAAAGTTATTCTACTTCATTGAATATTGTAATTTTGGGGAAAAAAATCTTATAAATTTAAATAAAAAAAAACTTATTTTAATCTTGGGATTTTTTAGTATTATAATTTTTCATTAGCTCAGTAAAAATTATCGAATATGAATTTATATAAAAGAGAGAAAAAATTAAAATTATAGCCAATTATTATATTATACAGTACTACGAATTAGTAGGAATATTACATATTTTTAATATTTTTTATTTTTAGTATAATATATATATGCATATTGTTAATTATATTTCTTCACTGCAGTGCTGTAAAATTACATCATTACGCTATTATCACCGATCTTCTAAGAGAAAATATCATCTCCTATATATATTTATATATTCTTTTCAGATAAATCCTATAGAAGTTTTCACTTAAAAATAGAATCAATAAACACGAAAGCCCTGATGACTCGATAAATCTCATCATATCCCGATATTGTTTTCCATATCTTTATTCGCATTATTTCATTTTAGATTTGCTCATTTGGCAATCGATTTTCACGCAGTTTTAATTACAACTATACCAACTAGCTTCTTAAATGAGATCTACGCAGAATAGTCACTATCTGCTAAACAAGACGTCCCGTGAGTCATCTTGATGACCAGCATAATAATATCGAAATGTATCACGCGTATCTTACAACTTTGACAATCGTATGGTAGGCAGATCACACTTTTTCCAAAACTTTCACTTGCTAACGTTAAAAGTTAGTAATTTTGTGAAAATACTTCAAAGAGCACGAAGAAAATACATGCCGGCAGGACAAAACATATTTGGTTTAGCATTTTTATTTAAATTAAAATAGTCCCAAACTTGTCGTTTTCAATATGATGCTCAAAATCTTCAATACCAGCCATAATTTACTAATTTTAATTATTTTACTATTGAAATAAGAAACATTAGTCTTGCTCTAAAGCAGAGGTTTTTTACCTCTTGACTCCAGACCTTCAATAGATTGTCCAATATGGTCCTATACCCCTTCAATTAATCTATCACGTTCCATTCATGTACTATCCAAGTATAAATTAATATATTAAATAAATACCAGTACCCAGAGATCGAGTAAAATACTCTCAGCATTTGGTTCCCATACCTAGGGTTAAGAATCCCTGCTCTAAAAGGAAATTCTGAAAATTCTATAGGAAAAAAAAATTATTTTTTTTTCGTTTCTCCTGTCCCATGTTAAGTCTGAAAAATTTCGATCCATTTCCCCCTTAATGAACAAATTTTCCTAGCGGAATAACTGTAGGTATAATTATAAAATTATATAAAGGACTTTTTTAAACTATAAATATACTTGATATTTAAAGTAATAATAATAATAATTACCATTTTAAACATGTAATAATCATGTTCATTGTGCTTAAAATTGTGGAAATGATGTATATAATTTAACTTCATTCAATTTCAATTCTTATCATAATCACATCCTCCAGTAAACTAGTAAAATCATTTTCAACCATCTATGACAAATATACAAGGAAAAAAAAAAAAAAAATCAATCAATCAATCTGGAAGCAGTCTAATTATTTTTAATCATATTTTCTGTGACTATTTTTTTCACATCATTAATTTTAAGGTTTCAATCTACAAAATTTATATTAATATTATTTGTTTATATAGATTTGCTTTTACTACTGAATGAAAATGAATTTTTAATAGTGTTAAAATAGTCCAATGAAGAAAAAAAAACATTTACAAAGTATAAATTTTATTTTCAAAGTACAAATATAAAAAAAAGATACATTTATACTACATTATATTGCAGTTTTTCTATTTAAAAAAATCTTTTTAAGATTTATAAAAGCTGATTTGTAATAAATCAATATAAAATAAACTATACCAATAACTTGTTCATATACATATAATGAATATATTTATCACAACCCTTAAAAATAAATCAATTTTTTTATTAGTGAAAAAAATCTCATAACAAAATAGTTTATGTTCAGTCAGATACTGACAAGATCTTAAAAATTTAGGAAATACTGTATAATATTTTTACTTTGAATAGTCTTCACCTAAAAATATTAATACAGGATAGAGAATAGCAAAGTATACCAGTTGGAATATAAAACTGAACTGCAAATAGTGGCCTGCCACAATCAGTTGTATATTAGGAACATATTTTACTATGAGTTTTTTTTATTTAAAGCTTATCTGTAGAACTTAAAATGGATAAAATTAATCTTAATTATTATTCACTGTTTTGAGATAATTTTGTAAACACAATGATAGAATTTTATAAATTCATTATTTGCTTTTGAAAAATTATCTATAATAAATCTTAATAGATCATTACCAGAATAAATTCTTAATTGGATTATATTACAGTTTAGACAAACAATATTGACCCAATTTTTCATTGTCATTTCAAAGTTTAATAATGAATATTTCTGAGGGAAAATTTCTGTGATATACAACAACAATTTATTCGTTTTTAATTAATTAAATTCAAATTAAATTTGTAATTATTTCTCACAATACAAAAATTTGAGATAATTTTCTGCAGATCACAAAAATTACTCCTAATAAAAATAAAAATTATCTGTTTCTAACACAATTTCTTTAAAACTATTGAATTAATAAATTTAAAAAATACAAATATTTATACTGCATATAAATCGTTATAATCAGCTGAGATGGTGTTTGTTTATCTGCTGAGTATATTCTCAAAAACCTAAAAGTAAAAACTAATTAAATTATTGATTAATTTTAATCAGTTCTCAAATTTTCTCGTAAAAGTCTGAAAAATTATTTCAAATAATAATCAATCAAATGGTAATAAAATGATTCACAGATCTATATTCAGAAATATTACATTAAATTAAAAATATTAAACAAAAAGTTATATAAAGTCTTTAGAAACAAATTTTAGTAATTACAAATGATTCATATTGCCATTTTAATGGTCTTTTATTACTATAATTTTTCTAATTTACTTTCCTTTTATTTTTATCATCTATCTATGAATTAATAAAATTTCATTTATTTCAAATGAAGCAAATATGTGTTCATACTTACAATAAAATAAAAATTTTAAAATTTTTACAAAATGAATGAATTTACTAACAATGTTGATATAAAGTCAGTATAACTGAAGTCAATTTCTGTTTAATCCAATTTTTTTCAAAGTAAAGCTATTAAAGCATTATTTAGAAAAAAACATTAAACTAAATGCTGTATACAGTAGATCCCTGATTTACACAGTTTTGACTTACGCAGTTTCTGGGATACACAGATGAGCAAATCTTTTACTTTTCATTAAATTTCCATAAAACATTAATGAAAAATTCAAACAATTTATATTTTTACCAATACCTTTTTATAGCCTTAACTTTTCTTATCTTTGGTTAAAGTATGTTCATAAATTTCATTTGGACCATTCTGTTTGATAATGTGCCCATTCTTGTATATTGAATTTAAGCAATGCTGGACTCATGCAGTTTTTGTTTTTTGGATGGATTAACTACATTAAGTCAGGAATCTACTGTATATATAAATATTTTAATCTGATCAAAATTAATTTTTATAAAATATAAGCTTCTAATAACTAAACATATATCTTACAGAATAAAAGAATAAATGAAATTAAAAATGGTCTCCTACAGATGAAGTATATAAAAATATTTTAAATTTAAATGTATGAGTAAATTGATAACCACCAGTGTTATCTTTAAATGATTAAAATATTTCAAATATATCATTAGCGTTGAATGCACACATTTTCTTTTTGTAATTGCCTGTAAAGGGCTATATATTTGGCTGCAGTTTTAGTACGAGGAACAATAAAATCCTTGCAAAACTGTGTCTTGCTAATAAGTGAAGATTTCATTTGTCTTAGTTGAAGTGCTCGTAGGAAAGCCAGGACAAAAGAATAACAATTGTGATTATTTTCTTCATATCTGAAAAAAATTAAAAAACATGATTAAGATAACTAAAAACAAATTTGAAGATTAATTCAAATTATAGTAAATCCTTTATCTGAAATAATAAGACTGGAGCCATTTTGAATAAATGATATTCCCAGATATTACATATCTTAACCTTTCATTAGACAAATTAACTGAAAAGAGGTTTTGATGCGTTTTCACATGAAACTATTCAATGCAAATACATAACAAAAATCACAAATAATAATATATATTAATTAATGGACAAAAGCATCTTCTCATCTTTAGATCATGAAATCAGCCAAAAACATTCATATTAATCTGAGCAAAAATTTTCAGTTGTTTGTATATTCAGATGAAAACGAACAATTGTATAGAACAAAACTTTATTATACAAAATAAATACTATTTTTAGTTGATTTATAGACAGTTCCGAACATTGTTGATATTCAGCATTATATATAAGCTATAATAAAATGTTTATGAAAACTTAATTTCAAAAAATTTTTTTAAGTTTTCATAAACATTTTATTATAGCTTATATATAATGCTGAATATCAACAGTGTTGGAACTGTTGGTGTATATAATGGTGAATATCAACAATGTTTGGAACTGTCTGTAGACCAACTAAAAATATTGATTTTATATAATGAAGTTTTATTCTATAAAATAGGATTGTTTATCTGAATATACAAACAAAGAAGATTTGAAGATTTTTATAAAAATATAAATTTAATAAACTGCTACAATGATTAAAAAACAAATAAATATTTATACAAAAAAATCTTGAGGCCAACTTCAAGTCAAAGTTTCTTATAAATTTTTAAATTGTCACAGTCCTGGCATACAAAAAGGCTCAGGTTCTTCAATTTCAAGAACACTTTGCTTCAGAATTTCAATATATTACCAAGCATGAGCTCTATCTAAGTTATTGAATCAAAAATTCAATAACTTAAAGATATCTTCAACATTGAAATTCAGATCAAATTCATTATTATAATGTCTAACCATTTCTCAATTAAATTCTGGTGTAATTTGAGTCCTGACTCTACACGAAAAGGAAAGAGTGAACTACCTAGAGGCTCTTATTTTCTCAGCAACTTCTTTCATTAAGTACCATATAATCCTCACTTCATCTAAGAGATTGAAGGCCTTTCAAAACTTCTTCAATATCAGATCATCATCTATGAGTTTTATGTAGTTTACCAGGAAAATTAATTTAAAAATTCTAGACTAATTATCAATCACTAGATAGCACCTCCTTAATAATTAATTTTTAAATTTGGACTAACTCAACAGATCATTTGGCATCATAACTTCAATTTAAAACTTATTATTAAAATTATAATTTAATTTTAAATTATTACACTTGAGGCTAATTTGGCGTAGAATATTTGGTTTATAGATATTCCTCTAGTTAGTTTTAGAGTATAATGTATTTGGCATTTTGAAAATTCAGAAATGATGTTTAATTAACCAATGTTTTATTGTAGATATGCTATCTAGAAGATTTTTAAATATACTAAAGAAATCAATCTGGGGCTATCTTAGATAATTATTAATCAAATTATAAATATTGCTGCAAATAAAAACATTTTTTGTTTCCTTTTTCAATAAATAATAGAATATTTGAATATATATATGTATGCAATTTATTTATTTTTAATATTTAAAAGGCATGTTGTCCATAATTCCAATTCTTTTTGAATATTTTGCAGATTATCTGAGAAATTAGTTATCCGGGATAATTAATTTCACAACTTCTCCTGTTAATTGGTACTATACACAAAATTATAATGTATAAATTTGAAATGTACCTTAGTGTGAATATTACATTAAGAGCTGGATTGGTTACAAATGTCACAGTAACATGCAAATCTGGTTATATTACTAAGTTAAATTAATGTATAAAGTTAGGATGTAAGTAATATTTTGATTAGAGTTAGATCAAAATATAAAAATCATCACTTAGAATTAAAATTAGAAAAAAATCTATTAATATGGCATAATGCAGGGAAGATGTGGAAGTGGGAATGGAGTTGTATTCTAATGGAAAGGGTCTATTTTGTTTTTGTTGTTTCTATGGAAGAAAATACTATACAGTACAACTCCAATTATCCGAATCAATTGGGACCGGACCCCATTCGGATAATCAAAAATTCGGATAATTGTATTTTTTTCGAAAAAGAA
>WUQG02054559.1:0-10197 GCA_011317285.2 Androctonus mauritanicus | reverse complement strand
CAAAATTATTTCTTGTTATTAAAAATTTGAAAATTAAAGAATAAAAATCAAATTGAAATTATAATTCCTCTAAAAAGACATAATTCGCAGATGGCGCTGTAACGTAATAATGGATGCCATTTTAATATTTCTTCCTAGATTCCCTCAAGGATGTTTGGATTCCCTACACGAGTTCGGAAGTGTTTTTCTTGGTTATATACAGTATTGTAAGATTAAATCACAAGATTATATTTCCGCTCATTTATATTAGCGGTTAATTTCTAGTAAATTTAATTTTAAAATCTTTCTTCCTTAACGTCGTAAACATTCATTTATTTAAATTAATGAATTCTTATGAATAGATTTTATTTGATTATATTAATATTGATAGATTAATCTATTTCATAATTCATCATACTATTAAGGCTGTTTACAAAGTATTTATTATTTAAATTAATAAATTAAATATATTAAAATTATTGTAATTATATATTTTCATTTGAGAAATTAAAATCAGTTTACCAGTAATTCAGTATAGTGTACAGAATTTCATGATTAATAACATTGAATAACTTAGTATCTCATGTTTCAAGAAACAAGATACTCGTTGATGTTCGAGTTATTCAAGTAATGTATATGAAACTCTAAATTATTTTTTATTTTTAATTTCTGTGGTTATTAAAAATCAGAATCATGATCATTTATTTTTATTTTCACGCATCATATATTCATTGCTCTTTTGTTTACTAATCAATTTTTAAGCAATTCTTTTAAGTGTATTATTCTAAGTCAATGAGATTTGAAGATAATTAAATTTTGAGTATTATTATAAGGATGTCCCTTAATGGTTGGGAAAAATTCAGACTACAGATTTCTTGCGTCAAAATAATGAAAAATTCTCTTATGAACATAAGCACAAAAACGCCGCATTTAAGAGAAATACGAACATTTTGTAATAGTGTTTTTCCAAAGCTAGTAAAGAAACGTGTGTTTAATCAATGAAATAAATTAAAAATAAAAAATTGACATCATAGTCCAAGATGGAAAAACGTAAAAGAATGTTAAACTACATTGTCAATATTTTTTCGAATTTATTTCATTGATTTTCTTTACGATCTCTGGTAAAGCTCTGCTGTAAAATGTTCACATTTCTCTTAAATGCAATGGGCTTATGTTTATAAGAATTTTTTAAAATTATATTGATGCAAAAAAAAATTCACAATTTGATTTTTCCCAGCCATTATCGAGCACCTGCATATAATTTTATCCTATCAATCAGTAGCTAGTTCGAAATATAAAAAGATATGTTTACTACACATCTATATAGAAATATTCATATCAATGTTTATTTATACATGAAGAGGCACATATAAAATTGATGCTTAAGCTCGAAATTTTATAAAAATAGACATAGGCCACCATAATATCCAGTGACATGTACGTGTTAGAAAGAGAATCAATACCTTAGGGAATATAAGATGTATCAAATCAGAGTTTTCCTTATGCAATGTTGATAGAAGGCTTTCACATCTTTCGTTGTTTGACGTTTCTTAAAGGCACATTCTCCACTTCCATTCAAACATTTACACGCTTTATTGCTTTCTAATCTAACCTGTTTTATGAGAAATCTCTAGAGTATTTCTTGTAATCTTTATTCTATTATGTTTCTAATATCAATAATATTGTTTGTAAGTATCTAGGTTGAAAATAATCCTATAGACTTTATTAAATCCTTTCGATATAACTTTTATATATTAATACAAACCATAAATGAAGATTTTTCTATCTGCTGGTGCATTTCGTTTTCCTCTTTCAGTAGATAAAAATAATTGTGAGCATTTATTATTATTAATTTTTTTTTTAGAAATTCATCCATTGATTCTGAAGATATGAAGTTAAATTAAACTTCAACGTGGAGATTTTTCTTTGTAATATTTTAAATATTTAATTCTTAATTACAAATTATAAAAGAATTTTTTGAAAATTTAAAAGAGAATTATAGAAATCATATTTTCCCTGATAACCCACGGATTAGTTGCATATTTTCCTAAATAAATTTTGAAACTCTGCTCTAATTATTTTTTTTTCATAAAACAGATTCAAAAATTTGTAACTTTTGAAAATTAATCGTTTTACATTATCTTATCTTCACTTGAGAGAATGAAAATTGAATTTGTTAAGTAAACGTGGAATATTTATCTTCTCTTATCTTGACTTGGAAATAACGTTGATAAAATTAATTAAAGCACTTTTATATATTTAATAATGCTACTGAAATATTAAATTATAGCAATCAAGTGATTAAGTAACGAAAATATAAGTTTCATTAAGAAATTAATTATGATTTTAAAATTCATAAAATAATTTTGAAATATTCGCACCGAAAAGTAGTAGAAGTAAATAAAATGTGTCAATCGTTGAATGATTTTTTAATTAAAACTTTTAATCAATTTTTTGAAAAAAGTAATAATAATAATAATCAGGCCGGTAGAAAGCACAAATCAGCCTATGCCAGGCATAGGTAACAATAATAATCAGACACCAGAACGCACAAATCAGCCTATGCCAGGCTGTAGGCTATATGCCTATGGCCTATGCCAGGCATATAGCCTACAGGCCATAGGCATATATTGGTGCCCTTGATGACAAGGGCACCAACAACAGAGGCATCATGAATGCAAAAAAAGAATTTTTTAGTTTTCATTAAGCGGTGAAAATTAAAAAATGAATCACGTCGATGGTATTTTGTGCTTTTTCATGCTAATCATTGGTCTATGCAAATTATTGTTTCTGGTAAGTACCTACTTAAATATTAAAATTTTAAAAATTAAGTACATAGCAATCATTTTGAATTTCCGTTTTGTTTATTTAAATTATACCTATTTTTAATTGCAGTTACAAATAACCAATTAATGCTAAACACAATAATAGCATTAATTGGTTATTTGTTTTTCTAGAGTGCCATATAAATTCTTACCTAAGGACGCCAAGCTCTCTAGCGCCAGTCCTGATGATAATTTCATTTACTACTTCCACATGATCGTCTGTTCAAGACTATCCTATCTATATAATATTATACCATGTATTTTAATCTTCTAATGACCTATCATGCTTCTTCCGATAGGAACTCTGTCTTTTCTCGCAGTTTCTCTTCCATTAACTCTTCTCACTTCTTTTCATTCCTAATGGGACAAACTTCTGAATATACGGCTTTTATCGTCTTTCATCTCTTGTTCAAGACTGTCTTCCGATTGAAGGTTGAAGTTTAAAATTTTCAATGAATACTGTATTGTTAATAACATAAAATTGAAAATTTATCAGTTTACTCAAACATTTCACGATAAATGGCTGAAGAAGATAATACTTTTTTTCATATTATCAATTAAATAACAATTTAAGGACATTCCATTAAATTTCAAGTTTAGAATGTTTCTATTTTATTTTAAAAATCATTTTGTTTCAAGATGGTATCTATTTAATGAAACTTTGCACTTAAACAGAACTATCAAAATAATTAAATAAGAATTAAGTTTCATATACCGTATATATCGGGTCATTCCAAATATAACGACGTCTATAACGTTAAGCTATGAAAGGATATAAAAGATAAATCACTTTTTAATTTAATCATATATATATTCTCCATTTGAATCAATAATACTCTTCCAAGTTTGTGAAAGCTTTAAAAATTCTTGTTTAAACGTGTTTGTACGTGTTTAAACATATTTAAACATGTTTAAACGTGTCTCAGCTTGTCTAAACGCAAGCTGAAACACGATTAAATGAGTTTAGTATGAAAATCGGCATTACTTGCTTTTAGGATGTATACGAAATTAGAGAAAACGGACTCACAAAGTGTATATTTACCGTAACGATATCAAAAAAAAATTTTCTTGTTACTCATGTCATGTAATATGATAATATAAAGACGATTTTATGTTGGATATTAAAGGATATCTGCATTTTAATAAAGCTGCATGTTAGAGAATTCATTCTTATTTCTCGTTCGAAAGAGAAAGAAGCCACTTCAAAATGTTACACAAAATAAATTTTTTACTGTTTGTTTAAATAATATTTCTAAAACAACATTAATTAATTTAAATTATTGTTAAACTTTAAGTAAGTAGAATCGTCTAGTCTGCCAACTAATTAAATTCTTGTTTATCCTACTAATTTAAGCAGAGCTAGCCTACTTTTTATTTATTTTTTTTAAATTAATTCTTCTTTGTTTAATACTAATGATCCTTTACAATATAAAGTTAATTTATAAATTTAGAATTAATTTCAATTATTTAGAGCTTACAAACATTTCAAACTTTTTTTTTTACGTACGGAAAAAAATCGTATTCGTGTATTTCTTCCGTGATATAATAAGTAAAACGGATGAACGGAATCGATATTATTAATCAGAAATTCTCTCTAGGTTAGAAGCAGAGCAAATAGCAATCATGGACAAATATATATATATATATATATATATGAATAAAATATATCGGTGTGGAGATGAGCACAAGAGTAAAATAAATAAATCGATAAATTTGCAAATTAATCAGTTTTTCACATACTTATAATTCAATTGTGTAATAAAATGTTTTAAAAATAAAGTTTATCTTTCATTACTCTGTATAAGTGAACGTGATTTAATCAAAAATTGAAAATGATTGAAACTTGAACATCTGGAACATGTCTCTGTGAGTAGATGATGCTACTGCTGCTCTAGATTTCTGATAAACTTTTTTAAAGTTCAGTTTAAAAGATGTTCCACCTCATTTGAACGTTTGCTTACCTAATAGTAAGTAATTTATTGATGGTTTCAAATATAACAACAGTATGCTCGTAACGCCAAATATTGCAGAGTTATCATCATCATAGCTGAATAATTGAATAATCCACTTTGTAGTAGAGGAAAGTGGGTCAAAACCGAATAGGCGGGTCAAACCGGGGATCCTATATCTCCGTGATGATGAACTGAATTAGAAACGATGGTGCAACCATCGTCTCCAATTCAGTTCCTACTGGCATAATGGTAGTTTAGGTAGTTTGTGAGTTTGCTTCTGGATTGCTGCGGTCATCATAGAGATATAGGTATCCAGCTTTTCCCCACTCTCCCCTATGCATATAAAAAATTTTTTTAGGAAAATTTTTAAAATTTTAATTTATTGTCACTTTATTTTTACTCTTTTAAGGCTGTAAACATGTCTTTATTTATTAAGTTAACCTATTTGAATTCCATATATTTTCCCGAATTATATATCGCACAAAAATATTTTTAACTTAGATTAATACTTTATTTTTTTTTAGCCACTGAAACTTTTATTATTGAATTTGGTTTTCTATCTTAATTGACAACTAATGTCCAATATTTTGGTAACTCGAAAATCAACAGCAATTATTGTCAAAAGAAATGGAGAGTGAAACTTCTGCAGATCAAATTTCGATATATTTTTAATCACCTTAATAAAATTTGCCCTAATAGTGAAGTTTTCCTAAATATTTGACAGTCCATAACTTCAATTAAGTACAGTAATTCCCTGGAGACTTAATAAGAGGGACCAGGAAGCATAACATAAGTCGGAAACTTACAGATTCCCAAATGTAATTTCAGGTATATATATATAAGGTTCTTAACTGGCTCTTTATTAAAGTAAATAATGCAAGAAAACAGCCAATTCTAAAATTTATAATATGTAGTTGTAATTATAGACTCTTAATCAACAAATAAGCAAATGAAATATGTACATACATATATATGTTCTGTGCAATCGTGAAACAAACAAATGGGCGAGGGAGCAGGATGAGAAGTTACGTATCTCCGAATTTATGTAAGTTGGCGTATTACTGTATATATTTTAAGCATTATAACTTTCATTATAACTACTAGCTAATGAGATAAATGTTCAAATGGAGAGCAATATAAAGTTGTTTACTATTCTGAACAAAAATGAAAGTGCTGTCCTGTATATGGGGTTTTTGTAGTCATATATTAAAAATCTGATGATAGTTTTCTCAATTAAAAATGGCGGATTCAATATGGAGAGACCGAATGAAATTCGGTATTTTAATTAATCTTAGAGACCTAAAATTTGTGAATGTTAACTGATTCGCAAAAACCATGCATTCTGAAATTTGAATTTAAAAGGGGGATAAAGATGGGGAAACTAAATTTCCTATATTTAGCTTATGAAAACTTTTAAAAGTCATTATTTCTCGAGTGTAAAGAATATATGATACCGATATATGAAGAAGAAAAATATCCCTTCATATATCGGTTGACAAATTATACTCAAAAGAGAATCAATAAAAATATCGGCTCTCAAATTTGATGGACTTTTAATGTAAATCCTATCTTGATGAAAATCAGTATGTAGAGTTTTCGGCTACAGATTACGAATATAATAATTGTTTTTGAAATTCAATATGGCGTCCCGCAATTCAATAATATTTTAATTTAGCCTGATTTTGTCATGTCGCCTGAAAATGCTGCTGTTTTCCATCCAGAACTGAAACAAGATGAAAAGAATTTGGTGGTCAGAGCCTTGGCTATCGATGGTCATTTTGCCAGCAGTTTGTTCCACTGATGTGGCTTCAATTTGCCCACTTAATCAACAGATTAGGAAATAACATCATTTTTTGTGAAAAAAAGATAGAGACTAAATTTCATAAATATTCGCGTCTCTTGAAGAGATACAGTCGATTCTCGTTATTCACGGATTCCGTATTCGCGAAAATTTATTTGTAACCACAAAATCGATTTTCGCGGCACTTTCGCGCTTATTAACGGACTCCCACTGAATGGAGAAAATACTACTATCAATGTAAACTCTCTCTATTTTTCTATAATAAAGGAAGTTGTTTCTTATCAAACATAGACGTCTCGTCGGCCGGATGGCAGCGTAGTAAAGCTGGAGCTTACCACCCTGGAGGATCCGGGTTCAAATCCGGGTCTCATATCTTCAATTTTTCAAGAAGAGTCGGAACCCAGTCCACTGAATCCCATCCTTCAATCATCCGATTGACCCCATAATAGCTTTTGGCCAGCTTGTGATGGGCTCTATAAATGGTTGCCGCCAGATACAGTATATCTCTCGTGCGATACGGCGGTTTAACCTAACTAACCTAATCTAACCAAACATAGACTCTGTGTCATTCTGCCTGGAAAGTCTTGTTACCTATTCTTGTTCACTGCACAGACTGCAGCTAGGCCAAAAGCCTGTTCATAGCGTCCGCAAGGCCCACAGAAAAATGTGGCCCTATGCTTTAACGCAGCCTCAATTTAGGCGCTTAACTTCTTGCGCATTTGCTCCTTACTCCGAGATTTTAAAAGATCTGAGACAAACAGCGACACAAACAAGGCTGAATGCAATTTTCAACGCAGTTCAGAATGACAATGTGTCATTCTGAACTGCGGATGTTTGATGGGATGATGATTCAGGATGTTTGATGTGTCAGCTGCCACATAAAACATCCTGAAAACATCAACAACAAAAATAAGATTTTATTTACTAAATAGTGTTTTAAAGAATTACTGTAGTTAGTGTTTTAAAAAATTAAATAAATATTATGGTAATTATAATACCGTACACTGCATATGCCGAAATTATTTTTAAGTACTGTAATACACATTATTAAATAAGGATCTTTATACAGATAAAAAAAACACATTAATCAATGATGAAAATGTTGGGAAGAAAGATTCGCAGGAACCTAACTTTATATTTCCTATAGGCACAATGTTGAGTATTCGCGAAGAATTTACAGAATATAACTACCGCGAATAACGAGAAACAATTGTATATCTCACTTCTCCTTATCGTAGATAAGCTTATATACTAGTATGGTTATAATTCTCTTGAGCATTTTGATAATCATTTTTAACTACTGATTATTAGTGATTGATATCCGTACCGAAATAATACCACATTGTATATGATAGTATTCTTACCATTTTCTAATGATCCCACAGAATTAATAGCATATCTTCAATTGTAAACAATTTGACAGTAGATATGTTACTGAATATGATGGTTTGCTTTCAGCTTCCTTGGGATTTCGTATATCATCTCGAGTTATAAACCATTATTCTGAAGGATATTGCATTCTCGCTTCGTTGGGAATACTCGCACAGCATTGATTGCAGATTAGTACAGGTCTTACATGATATAATTGCTTGAGAGTTGATTGCACCATTTGTTAAAAGTCCAAACTCTACTGTCAGCTGGGAATTATGCTTATCAGTACGAACAAGATCATTCGTAGCTAAAATGTTATGTTTAATAATCGATACTTACAACAACAAACACTAATGGACTAACATTAACCCGATGCGGCAAATCCATTTTTTGACATAAATTCGAGTTGAATACTTAACCGGGTATTCGCGATGATAATATTTTAGATCTTATTTCCTGTCTTGTCTGTTATTAATGACGATGTGATCATTTTAATCTTTTTATAAGGATTATAGATTTAAATATTATCTATGTTATTTATTATACGAAATCTCTAGTTTAACTCATTTATGCTCACGCTTCTTTACTTTTATCGATTCATTATTAATTTTAATGATAATAATTTGAAGAATAGAAAAAAATCAGCCAACTGTAGGATTTCTTAATCAAATCCTCATCAACAGGTGACGTAATTTAACAAAAGGATTAATAAGTATATAAAATATAAAACTTCATATTTATTGATTGATCATAGCAAAATATAAATGTGGAAACCCGAATAAAGATTAAATCCAACTGTCGGCCATCTTTAACGTAAAAAAAAAAATCTCTGAAATTTTCTCAAGTAGTGAATCGGGGATGATGAACAATTTTTTATTTCCAATCGTAAAACTCGTATTAAATTTGAATACTTTCGTTGCATATTTTTCATGTTTGTAACTGTGCCCTTGACAATAAAATATATTTTAACAGTGTTTACAAATTTTACTGCCGAACTTTTACGGCATCTTAATCATTCTGCTTTTAATCTTAAATCCTTATTGGCAATGTTTTCTCTGTTCTGATCTTTATGGCTTTTTATCGGATATTCATGTTTTGCGCCATATTTAGTGTTTATTTTATTGTATTTTTATTTGTATTTATCTGACGTATGGTCTTTTACACCATTTCTTATATTTATCTGTTCTTTTGACAGTTTGTTTTGAGTGTATCTTTTTTATACTGTTTCCATTAATAATGGAATTTTATACTTTTGTTACATTTATCTTTTGTCGCTTGCTATTTTGTTATTGTCTTTTACTATCTATCATTTTATTTGTTAATTATACCATTTTATAAATTTTTGCACGACGTCTGGCGCAGCTTGGTCTATTAGACACACAAAATAACCCATCAACTATATTTCAAGTACTTATACTTATGTAAGGCTCATGCAACGTATGTAGACTACTATCTTATGGGAAATATAATCACGGAAATATAAAAGTATGACTCAATTTATGCGAGAAATATTTATTTAAAGCATTCTTAAGATAACATTTAAAGATATATCGGTAAGAATTGATATATATAGCTTTAAAATGGATATCTAAACTATAGAAAACACTTAAAATATTTCGGTTTCATACTTCATTAAGCTGTAAGGATCCCGCAACGTATGTAAACTGGTGTCTTGGGATTCTTATCATTTGATAATCTTTCTTCTGACAGCAGTGTGAGGTCCGAGCGGATGGCCGATATAAAAATGTGTTCGATAAATTTTAGGGTATTTTTGAATAAGGATCGCAAGTAAGTGACGCAGGGATCCAGGATAGAAGAATTGAGTCGGAAACGCATATAAAACAAATAACGTATATTTATTTAAAATGAATAGGAAATAAAACATAATATTACATATTTCCTTCGAGAGAGCTATTTGACGCGAGAGATCATACCTGAGAGAAAATAAAAGAAATATACTTCAATTCTTCATTATTCTTTGTCTTCGTTCCAAGTCCTCTTCGGACGTCTACTGACAGGACGGGAAACGGAATCATCCTTCTCTGCTACATTTTTTCCACTTTCTATTCAGAGTCTCAGAGCAGACTCACTTACTTGTGTTAATCTATATCAGTCTCGGATAAAACTTAGTGACTTTTCTTTCACCTTTTTCCCGAGGAAAGATGACATCTTGTGTTTTCTTTTTTTATTTGTTTTTTGAGACACTTGTATGTAACGCAATTCTTTGTTTGATCATATATTTTCTATTGTTTATTATTCTTTTTTTTAT
>WUQG02054548.1:0-10197 GCA_011317285.2 Androctonus mauritanicus | reverse complement strand
GGATCCCATGATAAATATTTTCAAGGAGTGGGACCGAGACTCGAACCCGGATCCCCCAGAATGGAAAGTCGAAGCGTTTCCACGCGGCCAATCCGGCCGACAATATACAGTGATTATGGCAACTTAAGTTATATTTTTAAATGCCATGACTCATAATAGAAAATTAAACAAAAGTGTATTTAAAAGTAAAATTGAACATATATGTAAAACAGGAAAATATATTTTTTATTGAGCAGGTAAATTAACACTTTTAATGTAATAATATTAGTTAAACGTTGTACGATATCCAAAAAATGGATCGAAAATAAATCTTCATAATGTACATGAATTCATTCATTTTTATGAGGAAAAATTATATATACTGTTTGTTTATTTACATAATATAATTTTAATTCATTTTATTAATCATATATTGTGCTTGATGATCGGAATGTATTGAACCGACAAGAAGGTTTACTATATTTTTTAATTTAAATTTTCTTATTCACTATTTTATTTAAAGCTTTTTCAAAACTCCATAAAGTTAATTTATTTAAAATTTTTCTAAGAAATGAATTTTTCAAAAGTACTCCAAACAACAATTGATACCACCAATAGCAGATTAAATCGTGTAGTCCCAATGAGAAATCAATCGGTATTTCCATAATTTCAAACCAATATTTCTTTAAACCCAACCAACTCAATAAAGGAATTTCTCTTCCAAGAGCAGTGACGATATCTTTACTCATAGCTACTCCATCTTTTCTTGGTGTTAGCAACTTACGTTTTATATTTTTTTGGATTATTTCTTTGTATAACATCATCGATTCTTCATAGTTACCATCGCATATGTTGAAACGATCGTCCATACCTAATAAGTATCCAATACACCTCCATAAATGAATCAGACATTCTATCTCTTCTTTGCTACAGTATAAGCCGACTTTTTCTGGATAAGCGACCATCCATCCAATGAATGCGAACTGTGTAGCTGACATTCCACTTTGTGAAAAAAACAAAGCACCTCCTGGTGCAACTTTACCACTAGACGGAGAATCTATGGCATCAGCAACATCTTTATGCATCTTTCGTACTAAAACTATTGATTTATGAGCTAGGTCCTTTGGATCCCAAATATTTCCGTCATACCAATTTTTAACGTGTTTGCAAGTAGTTAAATAACGGTATAATAAAGCAGGAATGTTGGCTGACTTCCCAGTGAAAAGAAAAGGTTCAATAATTGGTGTATATAAAAATATTAATACCAAACCACAGAGGTGTGCCATTGAGATACTGAAAGAAAAAAATAATAATATTTATAGTATTAGATTTAAAAGTTATCAAAAATATTCATAAAATATTTATTAAGGATTTTATTTATAAAATATATATTTTAGATTTTACGCAAAATAATATTAAACATAGCTATATTTAAATATATATAAAAAAGTTTTCTTAAGTGTTAGATTTTATTTAAAAAATTCGCTAATTAATTTCTTTAATTAAACTTCAAGAAAAATATTTATTATTATTATTTAAATTTTAAAATATCTTTTTTTTTTACATGAATAAAATATCATCTTTATGAGATAAAATACTTTCAAAATTTCGAACGACGCAATCTTATAAAGGATAATATTTTTGAAAATTTCAAAATAAATAAATAAATAAAAATTTAGTTAACAAGAAATTTGAAAGTTCTTTAATTGTTAAGCCGCCATATCCCATATAGAATATTCTGTATCTGGCATCGGCCACTTTTAGAGCTCAAAGATGTGCTCATCACAGGCTAGCCAACATCATGGTGGGGTCAACTAGAAGGATGGAGTTCAATGGATCAGATCCGTCCTGAAAAAATGGCTTGTGGGCCCTGATTTGAACCCAGATCTTCCAACCGTGGTAAGCTAGAACTTTACCATGCGATCCATCCGACCGACGCTGAAGATAACTTTGATATCATATTAATTAATTTTGTAGATTAAACAATTTAAAAACGGGACCGGATGAGTCCGTGGTCCCGTAGTGGTCTCTTAGCAAATACGGCGCGGCAACACAGTTGTCAAGCACGGATGGCAAAACTGTTCTTAATGGCATTTATGAACTGGCAACATTGATAACAAGCATAGATAGCTATCATTAACAATCGATGATACTGTTCATTAACAATCTGGCAGCCATTAATTGCTACATGGCACTAGGGATAAGGTGACCACCCGTCCTACTTTGGAAGGACATGTCCTACAATTAAACCTTTTGTCGTACGTCCTACCGCTTAACAGAAATGTCCTACTTTCCCTTTTTTTTCATATTTTTATATTAAATAATGGATACAATTGCAACAAAGAGTAGTATTTAAAATAACAAGAGTAGTATATCAATTTAAAATTATTTACTTATCAATTTTTAGTGTTTTGTGCTTTTTTTACTACCGATTCTTATTGTTTTAAGCTGGGTTGTCAAATGTCCTACTGGGATGCGTTATAAAACTTCAAATGTCCTATTTTGACTGTGTCAATATCTGGTCATCCTAACTAGGGATGGTAACAAAGTTGGCAACATGGAGGAATTAATGGCTGACATCGATTATGGCTGTAGCATTAGATGGTTTTGGCATAGAGTGTCCTTGATGTGTATACATAGTCAGCATTGATGGCGGAGGCTCAGCGAAGTTGAGACAAGCGGACGTTAAAGTTCTAAGATTTTTTGGATAATTTTAGATTTTGACGTATTTTGTGAAACGCTGAACGAAGAAAACTCCATTGAATATGAATTTATTGGCATATTTTTTAACCCACATCTTTAGTCATTCCAAAATAGTGAACGTGAATCGAAAATAGGTAATTGGTTTTTCAGAACTGTTTGTTTATACTGTATTAGAACAATGGTAACACCTTTTTTTTTATTCGTGATTCCAAATATAAATTTTTGCAACACGCGACTTTTGGTTTTCCTTGAAAAAGACTACAAAAAGTTACATTTATTGATTATACATATAACATGATGTTACACGTGTAATTATTTGTAATTTTTTTAAATTATACATAAATTGAAATCAAAAATGTTACACGTAGGCCTACTAATTGAAAAAATAAAAAAAAAAATGCGGTAATTGATTTAGCAATCAATAGATATTTATTAATGTTAAAATAATATCTATAGATTTAGTAAAATAAATGATATCACTCATTTTTTTTATTTTTTCAATAAATTTTTTTAATCTAACCATACGTTAATTTATGACGGAACTCTTTAAAAATTACAAATCCGTAATTTATAACATTAATACATGTATATAAATTTATATAAAATCTATTATTTTCTTTTATATTCAAAATATATTTATATATATCATATATATATTTAATGCAACGTTTGTATGTCTTTCTGTTCCACATAGGCTTCTATACCGTTTGATCACTAGAGACCAAACTTTCCATGGCGACTTCCCGTGATCCTGCAGATAACATAAGACATTCTGGGTCAAAATCGTCCCAGGGAGTGGGGCTTTTTGCCACATAATTTAATATATGTATTTAAATCCTTCAGATTATTGTTCTAACTATTGTTGACGTTGCAATGAGTGACGTAGGAAATGTCGTCATAATTTCACAAGCATAACGTCACTGAGAATATAACAATGAGTGACGTCACAAACGTCATCAGTGTATGGCCATGTAACAATGAGTGGCGTCATTATGGTATAATAATGAGTGATATCAAATAATTCTAGTATATGACGTAACAAGAACGTCTCTACTGTGTGATCTCATTATGACATAGTGAGTGATATCACAAAAGTTCCAACCGTGACAGATAGCACTAAATGACACCACAAAACGTCAAAGTGTGTTCCATCATTATGACGTAGAAATGGATGCCGTCACAAAAGTTTCGACATACGAAGTAACGAGGGATGCCGTCCCAAATAGCTATCAGTGTGTGACGTCACAAGAGATTTGATACATAACTTCGCTCTGACTTCCAAAAGTTTTGATTTTTCCACCTTTGCTACTTATTTTTTCTATCTATCAAATATTCTCGCAAACTAAAAATTAATATCTCTGTATAAATGACATGCCAGAAATTCCCGGGAAATGCCGGGTATACTGTTTAGTACAATATGTTCATAACTGTGTCATTATAATAACAGCATGACATATCGTAAATTTTAATACAGAACATATTTTCAATACAGTAGTTATAAAACTTTGAAGACATTTTTAATAGGCTAGTTTTCTCTAAATCTATACTTAATAAGTACTGTACTATATTATTAAAACTGTAATAAGTAAATGCTAGGTGACATTAGATTAATTTAAATTTTATTATATAAATATTTATTTAAAAAGTACTTAGTAAATCTTCTAGATGATTATTTGATACTTAAACAAAAAATTAAATTTTCAAAACTAAAATGATTTAAGTACAGTTTACAGTTGCTTGTTACAGTTGCTTTTTACAGTTGTTACAGTTGCTTGTTTATTTTTATATTTAATTTTAGATAAGTTTTCATTAGCAAGAATAATTGGTGACTGCTCATTTATATAATGCTTTTCTTTATTATTATAAAGCTTTTGTAATAACCAGTCAGGTTTCTCTAGCTTATGAATATTCACAATGCTTATGATTAAGCATTTTCAACTGAATTCAATAAATATTACGATGACTTTAAATCATGTACAGTATCAATGTGACTATCTCTTTATAAGAATTCATAAGGGACCAAATTTAGTCTACTATAATTCATATTCCAGGAAAACTATTATTGATCTTCTTACTCGATAGAAGTAATCAATAAAATATAACTTGAAAGATCAAATTCAGCTGAAGCAGTTTGAAAATATAAAATTATTGTTTTTTTTTTCTTCTTCTTACAAACAGCTTTCATATCATATAGAGTATATTCTTCATATCATATTTATTCATATCTTTATCTTATATATATATATATATATATATATATATATATATTCAAAATTTTGATTATATATTCAAAAATATATAATCAAAATTTCTTCAATATATATATAGTGAAGAAATTTTGATCAACATTTTAATAGACAAACCATTTCTCATATTGACTCGAGACCATACCATACTCAGAATTTTAACACTAATATTTTTAATCAAGATTTCTTATTTAAAGTAAATTAATGCATAAAGTATTAGTTACTTTAATGCAGAATGCTGGTATTTAGAGCCTACTGCGTTTTTATTAACCTAGTATCATTGTTACACACTTTTTTACCAAGAAAAGAGAGTGCATAACTGATCTTCCTTTGAATAAGATATTTTTAACTCTGTGAACTAGTTCTATAATGAATAAGCTAGCTAATAAAATCATTTGTTATAAACTATTGCAAAATGATAACAAATAATAAACTTTTATATCAGATTTTCCAACTGATGCTCAATAGAATAAATTTAAATTTTACAGAATAAAAAAATTTTCGATCACAGATTTTTTAGTGAAATAATCAAAATAAGCACATTTATAATAACCGATCGGTTTTAATAATTACAAAAAGGAATAAAAAAATAAAAATTACGAGTAATTAATTTTTACAATAAAAATAGAATATTTTAAAGAAATTAATTTACTATAAATTGTATCAGAATAATTTTCAAAAGAAACTGAAAATATTTTCATTTTTCAATATAGAATTCATTATTGATTTATATCAGGTAGGCACAAACTTGTTAAGACCAAGGGCCGCATAGATTTATAGGAGGGCCACCAAAAACACTACGAAAGTTGTATATCATATCATATTTATTAATTACATGTTACAAAGAAACGTAATTAAAAATAAATAAATGAATTCTTAATTGATTGCGTGGCATTGCATTGATTTAACAATTTTTTTTTTTATGTTCGATGTTTGTAGTAGCCAAACGCAAAATTGATTCTAAATTTTCATTAGTTAAGCGATTAGTGCTATCTGGTGGGCGTGTACAATTTTTTAAATTAAATATTTCACACACATGAATACAGTAAAAATAAAAAATGTTTATTATTACTTCTTCTTCATCTCAAGCTTTTCTCATTTCTATATGGAGTCGCTGTTTTTGATGAGCTTTCTACATTGCGCTCTGTCCTTTCCCTTCTGAGACCCTTTGATCTCAGATCTTCATCCACAATATCTTGCCATCTTCTCTTGGATCGTCCTCCTCCTTCTTTCAACTTTCATGTTCATAACTCTTTTTATTTCGTTGATTGAGTGACTTGTCAAAATAATTCATGGTGAGGCGGGCCGTTAATAAATCAACGAAGGGCCTCATGCGGCCCGCGGGCTGCGGTATGTGCATCCCTGATTTATATAGACATTTAGCACATCTGATTACTCTAAAGATATTTTTGAATAGTTTTTTTTATAAGTTTTATTTGATTATTTCGAACCATTTTCCTATAAATATAAAATATGCGAATAAGAATTAAATTTAAAGGACTTATAAGGAGAAAAGTTCAAAGTATAACTACTGTATATAACTCATTCTTAACAGCTTTAGTTTGCGCTTTTCTTAGAATCTGAACAAATGATTCTGGAAAGAATTATTTCCAGAATCATTTGTGCAGATTCTAAGAAAATTATAAATAGTTTCCTAGATTTTAAGTAGTTCTTGAAAGAATTAATAATCTACTACCGAATGTATATTTTATTTTGGAATAATTAAAATATATATCAACAACATCGAATAGTTTAAAATCTATGTTGAATGCTAAAAAAAAAAAAATCTATTGAATAGTTCCGTAGTTATTATAGAAAAATATGAAAAATTTGAATGTGAAATATTGAATATTAGTTTAAAAATCGGTAATTAAAAGGGACACTAGACAAACATTAAACCAAGGATGTACAGAACGCGGCCCTCCATTGATTTGTTGGAGGCCCGCCTCATCATATGCTATTTTAACAAGTCACGCCATCAACGATACATTATTTGTATTTTTGAACAATGCATTTTCAAATAATGTTTTTCTGATGTGAAATTATTTTTACAGTGTTTCGATAATAATGTTTTTAAACAATAAAGAAAAATAATAATCATGTTTATAATAATAAACATTTTTTTTTTGTATTTATGTGTGTGAAGAAAGAGTGATTTAAAAAAATCGTACACGCGCACCAGATAGCACTGCCGCTTAACTAATGAAAATTTAGAATCAATTTTGCTTTTGGATACTACAAACATCGAACCTAACATAAAAAAAAAAAAAATGTTAAATCAATGCAATACGAAGCATCCAATTAAAAATTATTTGTTTACTTTTGATTATATTTCTTTGTAACATTTAATTAATAAACACGATATGATGTATAACTTTGGTGGTATTTTGATGGCCTTCCTATAAGACAGTGAATCTATGTAGTCCTTGGTCCTTGTCTCGTCTGTTTAACCATGCATTAAACAGGCGAGATTTATGATTATCATGGTTAATGCATGGTTAATCTCGTCTGTTTAACAATGCATTAAACAGACGAGATTTTAACAAACGAAGCTTGGTGTCACTCTAAGCATATTAAAAAATATGAAGTAAAAACCGTAGCAATACTACTGCAACTAAAGAATTCAACATAATTTGTATCATAGAGGTTGTGAAGATAACGAAAACAACCTCTATGATACAAATTATGCTCAATGAAATGAAATATAAAAAAATATTCCATTCAGAATGACAGCTCAAAAAAAAAAAAAAAATAACAATATCTAACTTCAATGAAAATTAAAGTAAGATTTTATTCAACAGATTATTCTCTTGCCATCTTATTATAACTACAGATCAAGTTATTTTCCCCTGAGAACAAATTAAAATATTAGGAAACGAAAATACATCATGATGCTTAACGAAACCTTATAACTTTTCAGTATAGAAAGCAATTACGCACTTGATCCTTCGCCTTACCTAATTAATTTAAAAATACTGCAAATGAAAGAAAGTATTTACAATAAGTTAGTAAGAATCGATGAATCCATTATTAGATTTCACTTTTTTCGATTCTTTCCACTCGAAAATTTAATAAAAAAAGACATCTACATAATTTAGTCAGTCCGATAATTCGCATATATATTATCCGATTTTGATAAAATTTACATACATTATTAGATAACAGTAGAGAACCAATTCTTTTGAAAATGATCGATATCGGTTCAATATTGTACTATCGACGTACTAAGAAAAAAAAAATATTCACATATTTGATGCAATATCTCCCGTAAATAGTATTCGATCTGAATGAAATTTATGTAAATTATCGAGACTCTGTAGAGAACGAGGTCTACTAAAAACGATCGATATCGGATCATATCGATTGGATATCTAGCTGTCAAAACAAATTTCATGTAAATATTATCCGATCTGAATGATATTTACATATATTATTGAGATACGCTGGAAGATCGTGCATGCTAAAAATGAAGAAAAAAAAAATCGATTGGTTATTATTGTATACTAATGAATCGGTTATACCAAAAATATTTATTTTATTTTTAACAAATAAAATAAAAATACATATTTGCAATCTAAAAGCTGTTATTTTGTTAATGAAAACCTTAACATAAAAAACAAAATAATGATAGTTAAGTAGTGTACTTCTAAATTGAAACAAACATCATTTTCTCGGTTTCCGGATAATATTTTTACATATGAGATGCATCTATATTGGCTAGCATTTGTGTTTTAGATGAAGTAGTTTATCTACTTCACCTAAAACACAAAAATAATAAAAATATTATAGAGTATACATCAATTATGCGTGCTTCTTTAGTTTCTGTTAAATTACTCGTTTTGATACGATTATACTGAAATTCTCAATGGGTCTTAAAGAGTATAAGAAACGATTTTAATCCAAATTTACTCCGAAATCAATTATTTTCTATAAGTGAAACGTATAAAAAATATCTGTAGAGGAATGGAAGAAGAAAGATGATGCTCTTGATCTGATTTTTTTCTTAACTAAATTTAATATTTAAAATTTTTCCTTTTAAGATCTATTGAATATTTCTTTTGTATAAATTATTATTAATACTGTACAACAATAATATTTAGCGTGAAATTAATTTTCTAACGGTTAAAGTTTAAACTTCAGTTATAATGTAACAAGAGACAGTTAACTCGAGTCACTGCCATATAATTTGATTATCAGAACTCTCGACCATTTGGAATAATTATAATGTTGATAATTCTAATGATATATTATTTGATTTAATACTGTTAATGCAATTTTCTAATTTTATTACATAGAAAAGGTTTTATTTTATCATCATCATCGTCGTAGGTGAAGCTTTTAAAACAATTAATTATGACAATCAGGTTACGGAAAAGAAAATTTGTATTCTATATAAAATTAATATAATGAATTTATATTTTTAATGGATATAATTATGTGTAATAATAATGTTTTCTTATACTATATTATATATAATATTTAATCAAACTCACATATGAAATTCAGTTAAAACGAACACTAAGTTTTAAACCCGACGTATACAAAATGGATAAATTTGGATGTTTGGTCTAAATTTATTCTAACAGATGTAATTTCAATCTTATTATATCTACATACAAAATTAATATTAATGCATTTCATTCTGTTATTTTTATATTTAATTAATTACTATAAATGATTTTCATTTTTAAAATACAGTATTAAATTTAAGCTTATAAAACTGAATAGAAATGAAACTGAATTATACCCGTTACAGACTAGACCGCTTAAAGTACTTTTAAGATAGAATTTAACGGAATAATGCTTTCCAGACACAAAAATATTAAAGTACTTTAAGAGTTAAAACACTTTAAGTTAACGGATGTCCCTTAAAATACTTTAGCCAGTCAAACTGGCAACAACGACTTTCGAGAAGCGAAGTAAACATGGCGAAAAGAATGAATCGGACGATGGAAAAAACAAATATTATAATCAAGATTCTAAATAGATATTTGAGAAAAGCATTGTCAACATTTAAAATCGATAAAAAGAAATAAAAGCATGTTTGGCAAAATGGCAGAATTTTTTTAATATTTATAAAGATGCATTTCAGAATCTCGCTTAACTTGAGATAATTCGAGAAAATGGTATTTAAATCGGCATCCATCGTCGGCCGGATTGGCCGCGTGGAAACGCTTAGGCTTTCTACTCTGGAGGACCCGGGTTCGAGTCTTGGGTCCCACCCCTTGAAAATATTTTTCATGGAGTCGGGGATCGACCCGTCGATCCC
>WUQG02054537.1:0-10197 GCA_011317285.2 Androctonus mauritanicus | reverse complement strand
TAATGCTACACCAGCAGAAAAATGATGATGTAAGCAGAGTTAAGATATAATATAGTAGTAGTAGTAGTAGTAAAAGAGGGAGGAGCCTATCCAGCCCAAGCACCATGACCACCAATGGTCTATTATGCACAAGATATGATATAACTAAAGGTCACAATTGACAATAATTCTTATTCTGATTCAGTTACAAATACAATTCAATATGTTGCCTTTGCACATTTTCCAAAAACTGCATTCTATGAACTGCATTTTTTTGCAGCAAATCTCCATGGATTTGTCTCACATGAAGCATAATTTAGCCCTTGAACGTTGCTGAATTGTCCATGTATCCTTTGTAAATCAAGTTTTTCAAATACCCACAACCAAAAAGTCAATGGAGTGAGATTAGGCAAACAAGCTGGCTATTTCATAGGGAATGCTCAACTAATATTCAATCTCCAGTAAAATGCTATCATAAGACATGCACTGTCAATCCTACATGAAGGAGTGCTTCATTCTGCATAAGCATGGATGTGTAGAGACATTAACACTATTGGAATTGTGGAATAACAAAATTGAGCAGTTTTCTTGATGCAGTGACAGAACAAGTCACTAGCCCTTTTTTGTTTGAATTCTTTGGAAAAAGTATGGGCCAATTATGAACAAGGTAATAAAGCTACATCACATTGTGACTTTCAGTGGATGCAAATTCATAAGGATTCTCCATAACCCAAACCTGACAATCATGTATATTGACAAAGCCATTGAAATAAAAAGAAAAAAGGAGTTTTGTTGTTTCACAGAATGTTCCAAGGCCATGCATTATCCACTTCTCATCTGTTCCTAGCTTGGATGGAAGTGTGCAAGCAAGTTTTTGCATAATTGGAAGCAATTGTTGGACCTAATCATCTTGTAAGACAATAATTTTCTTTGCAATGTTTTTAAAATTATTACTACATTATACTAGGTGTCCATTTTGATCGCATACTAAAGGATAATTAATGTAATTTTAGATTATCAATTTCATTCTCTACAATTTCATACATATTCAGCACATTGCATAAACTTAGTTGAATTTGGTATATCTAATTTCTAGTTGCCTGAATATCAGCTGAGCACTGCTTCCACCATGGCAGTTGCAACATATTCAAGTTCTTTGTTTGATATTGGGTTTGTCCATTTAACAAGATCATAAATGAAGGAAAAGCCCATGGATATAGTTTTAAATTTATGAAGATGATTTATGATATAATATTGAAAGCAGAGTATTAATCAGAATAGACAAGTAGAACAACCAAGTACATTCCAAATAATATAGCTGCTCCCAAAATCAACAGACATCTAAATATCTGCCAGTGCCATCATTAACTAGAGGAATACTAGCTATAAATAAATTTAACAAAGGTTCAAGAGTGCAAAAACTAGCATATAAGAGGAATGCTACAGTCTTCCAACATTTACGAAACGACAAGGATCCTTATCTGCCAGATCAAAGATCTGGGGTCTATATTTTGCCCGTATACAGTGAAGACCTTAATAAGCAGGAAGAGTACATACAAGAAACCTACAAGAAAGAATCCCAAAACACAAAGCCAACATTAAAAATGGAAATCTAAGAACAGCATTAGCAGAAAGGGTCCTACATGCATAATACACAAATCAAATGGGAAGACACAAGGATAATAAAATCTTGTAATAATTTAAAAGAAAGCTTTGTTGCTGGAATCATTAGAAATAATACAAAGAGGGCAATATAAAAATGTAATTAATGGACAGACAAGTAAGGAAATTTCTATAGCGTGGCAGTATACCTTGAAAAAAACTGGAAACTGATAGCATGGTTGTGCAATACCTAACTTAAGTATCCCATGCAGGCCATTTAATTTAATCTTAATTTGGTAATTTTTAATAAACTTAATTATAAATATTTGAAAAAATTTGCTCACTGGATAATATATACCCAGTAAAACTAAAATTTATATACATATATATATATATTATTATTATTATTATTTATTAATGGAAATTATAGTGTTAGTAATAAATTTTAAAACTTCTATTATGAAATATATGTTCGAAAACAAATTGAAAAATTTTTGTATTCTGTTCTTAATGCTGAAGATGGTTGTATACCAACCAAAAACATGTCATTAAAAGTTTATTTTTTCAATTGCTATTTAGTGCTATTATTTACAAATATAGAAATACCATTCCCAAGACAATAAATGTGCACACATCTATGCATGGATGTTATAAGTGATAAGAAAAGCAGACTTTTTTGAAAAGAAACATCTTTAAAAAACAAAGTACTCCATATGAATTATGGTTTACAATAAAAATTGATAAAGAAATATGAATCTTGATATATGCCTGAAAATATTACAACCACCAAAATTCAAAGGCAATAAATTTAAGTGCACCCAGCACTTGACCAGGCATTGCTTGCTGGACATGCAAATTTTTGCTGTTTTATGTCTTGCACAGGCACAGTCAACAATATTTAAAGAATATTTATATTTAAGAGAACAATAACAATATTACAATATTTTAACAATATTTATATTTAAGAGAAGCTCAATTTTGATTGCCTTATCATGAAATAATGTCTTGGCGCTTTATATGGAAATGGAAGCTGCAGAATTGTGAAGTGAAAACACACACAAACACATGTACATACATTCATTCATTCATTTTCTCCCTCTCATTTCACATACAAAAACACACACATTGACCTAGATCTTTACAAACTATTATCAATAGGCTACATAACATGGGCTTAAAGCTCATACAAGATTAAGTGAAATTCTATGTTGATGCCAGCTCAGCAAAAAAGCAGTTTTCATAGAGACATCTGCCCTAGATGGAGGATCAGTGATTGAAGGTGAATTTGATTTGATGAGTCATCTTCCCAGTCCTGTACAAAAATATTGGACTAAGGGTCATTCATCAGCTAAATATACAGATATTCTTACAGATTGGTAAGGGGATCAACACCATAGACTTCTCTGGCTTATAATAAAAAAAAATATACAGATATTTGTTCAAAACTGTTGTGAAGCAAAAGTGAAGTTTCCAGGTTTTGTACGATTATAAAAGTGTATAGTACTCTTGCATTGTTGATTTGGTTTTGTATGATGAGACTGTAATAGCCCAATATTACCAGGCAATTTCATGATAGTATTTTCTATCTTACATAGTCTGCATTCTTCACAGGGATTTTCCAGCAAGATCTCATTAATCTTTTAATGTCCCTGATATATTTTAAAATAAACTAATTAATATACAAAAAATTAATAGTGTGAGAAATCTCTTAATTTTCATCAAAATGTTTTGAAATTTTTACAGTTTGTTTTTATTCTCATTCTAACAATGTAAAAAATTTTTATTTTTGTATTTTATTTCTTTTACAACTTTTTATTCATTCATATGAAATTGAAGAAAACATGATTTTTTTTTATATGGAATTTTATCATCCAATAAAATGTTTATAATTTTTTGATCATTGCAAGCCTTCTGAATAAAATAAACCAAAAATAAAGAAAATCAAATCGTATTTTAAAAAATTATTGATAAAAAATGAAATATTATGCAAATTTTCATTGAATTAGGTCTTATAATTAATTGAAAATTTCATAAATTTATATAAATATTATCATTCTTATTAATAAAATATATTTATTAGTATGTTTTTACTTCTTACAATAATTTTTATTTTAATATATTATAAATTTTTGAATTTATAATCAAAAACACAACATATATGAAAATCATCCACAATCATACATAAAAAAATTATAATTTTTTTCTGCTTTACTCTAATTGGCCTGAGGATGCTTTGCTGACACTATACTCAATATCAATGCAATGTAGTAAAGTAAGCTTGGCTGCAGTTTCTCGTGAAACAACTGGTCACCATAAAACAAAGTGCCATGCCCCTTTTTATAGCTTGGGTTTTTTACATTAGAATTTTCTCATATTTTACTTAATTATCAAATAAGTATTAAATGAACAAATAAATAACAATATTATTTTAACAGAATTAACCAAAATTTATTATCTGTAATGTTTTCAGTTCAGTTTTACAAATTCAAAGCTCAGCATATGAAAATTTCATGTTTTGTTTCATGTTTTAAAATTTCAAAAATAAAATTCTCATCTCAAAGCTGAAGTAAGATTAATAAAATATAATAGAACAGAATGTAGAATTGATATGATTTAATAAAAAATAATCCAAATTTTACTAATACAATTCATTCAAATTATCTTTAAAACATTTTTAAAAAAATTTTGGCAATCAGAAAATTTAGGAACCTTTATTGGAGGCAAAAATAAGTGAAAAAACTGATCTGATATAGTTGCACTGAGTAAATCAGGATTGAATTTTTTTTTATCGTTTTTTATTCCACTTCCATGATGTGTATACTTGTCATAAGACTTCAACAGGCTAAATCACATAATGTATTCCGCCACTAGACTTCATTCAAAATCAAGACCAATTCTAGACTAGATCCCAAATTTGCCTGATTTCAACCAAATCTAGGACTTAATGGCATATTCTCAAAAAATAGATGTAAAAATACAAGCCCTGAGCAAAAGACCAATGAAAATGGTTCTTCAAGAATCCTAGACTAACATTCTACAAGACCTTTGTCATGCTTATATCAAATTGATCCTAGGCAGACTAGGAGATTCAGATATATATGCTGCAGAAGAGGATCTCACAAAGTGGTGATTTTTCTCTGAGAGCTGGCTGCATATAAATTTACTGCCTCCAAGTTTTAGGAGTAAAGCTTTCAGGCATATATCAAGATGCCTGTTACAGTGTTTGTTTTAATTTTTGTTGTAAATCATAGTTTAAGTGAAATTTACTCTTCTTACCCTTTATAACAACCAAGCATGCAATCATATATATTTATTACCAGGAAGAAGATAAATATATGTTTTACGGTAGCAGCTAGATATGCTAATAGTACAAAAATAACACAACTAGTTTATATATTTTAATTGTATTTGTATAATATTTAAATATCTGCCAAAAAAAAACCAATAAAAATAGCACTAAATAGCAGTAAATAAAAGTTAATTATATTTTATTGTAATTGTTTTGGCTATGATATTGTAGGCATTTTCAACACTAAAATAAGAACATAATTATAATATTTTAAAGTTATAAGAATTACAAAATTTCAAAATAACAGCTCCAATTCTATTACAAGATATATCCACTATTATAAATAAACAAAAATACAAATATATTTAATCTTATACATATTCTTTAAAAGGAGAATGAAAGAGAAAAAAAATAAAATGTTTACAAGATTTTTTTTAAAAAACAGGAGGACTAGAGTAGACATTGTTTGCATATAAATATATAGTACATATATGCAGACTTTCAATACGTTGGTACTTTGATTATCATTTATGACATTTATAGAGAGGTTCCTTGCTATTTCAACAGATTCTTTTACTAGACCATCTAATATTTTAGATGGGGGTTATTACTTATGTGGTATTCCATTTGATATTAAGATTGTATTTGTAAAAATGTTTAGATAGGATATTAGTCTTTTCTTGTAGTATATCATTCTTATATCAGGAATCTTCAAGTTTTTCTTAATAACTCTATGTATTGTTTGAGCTGATTAAGATCATTAGTTTATTGTATTATATACACAACTGTAAAACCATCCACTTTAAAAATACTGACAAATCTATTGCTATAAAGCCTATTTCATCTTTGGAGGAATGTTATAAGTTCCTGAATGTATTCTAATATGATGATGATATGAATTTTACTTATAAACAACACGTAAACAAACCTATATTATACACTATAGTATATTGTACTGCCTAAATAGCAGTACTGTATAGAATACTATATTAATTAATTGTAATAACTAATATAGTATTGTATATTGTATTGCTATTTACTATACAATAATGTATTGCATTGTAATATACTAACAATACTAACAAAAAACTGATGATAAAATAATATATAGTAGTAATAAGTCAGGGAATCTGAAGTCTAAATTTGAAAATATGATATGCAATCTATACTTATCATGAATAGAATTGGTTTTGAGGCATTTTGGGATCATGATGTATTTTATTTCAGAAGATAAAATTTCATAAGGATACTCTAATGCGAGATAATTTATGAGAAAAACTAGAGAGAGATGCTACAAAACTGAAAACAAAATGTAGCAAAGTAAAATGTACAATAATTTTTTGCATTGCATTAAATGTACAATATTAATATGTACAGTAAGTGTACTATAATATGTGTATACACTTTATCATATTTACTGTAATATAAATTTGATATGTACATTACCATTTTACAGATGGCAGTGCAATTTGTTTTTTATATCAGTTTCATGCATAAATATGCTAGCTATGGCAGTTTGTCCATTATGTTCCGTTAGCTAAACAATATTTTTTTTTTACTTTTGAGACCTCAGACATATATGCAACAGACATTGTCTGGAAGGATTCTAAATGGTGTATATCTGTGTGAATATTTATTGTAAGCTATAAATTTTAACAAAAGATATATTAAGATTAACACCAATATTTTTATTGTTAGTTTTAAGATTGTCATCTTATATATACATTAATGGTTTTCATTTTCCTCAAAATTTTTTTTATAATTAAGAGTGTTTTGCAACTCCAGAAAGGTTAAGAATCACCGGTATAAATATAGCTGTAAAAAAATAAATTCAATCTTACAGAAGTATATGAATCTAAATCAGTCAACTTCATAATAACTCAAAAAAAAATTTTCAAGCATTGGATAGTAAACTGAGCCAACTAATCTTTGAATTTAATTGCAAAACAATTTCTTTACCAAATTCTGCTGCAATATATTTTTGTAAATAATATTTTGTTGATGAGCCTGTAAAAATTTTAATAAATTTTTATTATTTTATTTTTGTTACAACTGGAGATAAACAATTATTGTGATTTAGATTAGGAGAGACACTAATTGTAAACTATTTTCTATAATTACACTACTCTCTTTATCATTATCCTCTGGCTTGCAGATATTCATCTTGTTGAATAGAATAAAATAAGGATGCAATATCCTTATTTTATTCCTTTCCTTTTTCTGTCCTTATTTAATATTATTCTCATTGCTTAACAGTTTTGAAGAATTTAAACAGGAAAGTTCAGATTTTTTTTAATATTTACTATTGACTTTAAAATACTTCTGTTAAGTGTATACCACGAGCCAAAGAAAGTTGTTCAGCATTGATAGTTTGTCAAATTCGATTATAAATTGATGCACTATCAATTGTTATGCAAATTGTTTTTAGAAATACTGAAACTATATTAACCTTGTTTTTTTCCTTCAAGATCTAAGCAATTCTCTGCTAGCATACTACCATATACATGTATTAGTCCAATATTCTATAGTATTTCCACAATTGAAAACAAGTTCAAAAAATAACAAAATAAATATAGTACAGTTAAACCAAACAAACAGATTAAGATAATGAAGGCCTTTGAATGAAAACTGCTCAAGAAAAAATTATATATACTAGAAGAAACTCCATGTTTAATAGATTATGCAATGAGAAAGATACCAGGTGGTATACCTGAGAGAAGAGTAGATGGTGTATCAAATTCTAATGTTTAATAAGGGAACTTTGAATACAGAAATGTATATAGCAGGGGTGGCCAAACTTCATGCACTATGAGCCACATAAGAGAATCTCAAATACTCGAGTGCCAGAATTTTTAGTTTCTTTCTGAGTCAATAAGAGCTGCATCAGTTTGTTTTTGTGGATAATTTTAACAATGGTTTCAAAAATTACTTATTATGTATTTTATATGTATTTATTTCATATAGATGCATACTACTATTAACAATAAATGAACAAATTACAAATATATTATTTTTTGAATTAAATAGGATTTAATTTTGCTCCATATTTAACTATTAACTTTCATGGTATGGAGCCACAGTGAAGGTACCAAAGAACCTCGTGGCTCGTGAGCCACAATTTGGCCACCATGAGTATATAGAATACACCTCAAGAAATATTAAAGATTAACAGAACATTGAAAAGATGTAATGGAAGGAGCTTATAAAACAGTTGCTTATGATATAGAAATAAAATAGAATGAAGTGAAAATCATATGGAATATCAAAAATCATGAGAAAATAGAAAAGCTGAGATATTTATATTAGGCCAAAATTTATAGTATAAAACAAAATAATTATAAGATTGTGAATAAACAGGATTCAATATTTATCAGCAGTGAATTGAAATGGTGCAACAGAATAAGACATATAAATTGCAACCTATGATAATGATAATGATAATAATAATGATGATAATAATAATGATAATAATAAGTTTACAAAAACTAAATGTTAGCTACCAAATTTTAAAATATTAATATGGAAAGTTTTTTTTAAACATGGAATATAAGATGCTCCTATATCTGAATTGTATGTCAAATTTCATATGTTAATAAAATGAACTTCTATTGATATCCAAAATTAGTTCAGATTATGATAAATCCAGACTTTTAACTTTTCAATCTTCTTTCTCTAGAATAGCCACTATGAATAAATTTATTTTAAATAATTGAATATTCTTTATTTCATATAAATTAATAGTGTTTTTTTAAACTTTAGGATTTTTTTTTATATGTGGTAACAAATTTTTTCTTAAAAATAAGGCATAGAATTGAAAAGATGATTTACTGAAAGACTTTTAAAATAGTAACATTAATCTGAAATTGTTCTTTTTAGAAAATCTGAATGTTCTGCTCAGGTTTAATATGCAATATCTGCAATATTACAGTTTTAATTTATATTTTTAATTACATTATAAAATATATTTTTATTTAATTGCTGATAAAACTAAATATAACTAACTAAACTATATTTAAATATTTTCAATATTTTAGATAATTAATAATTTCAAAATTTTAGTTTCTATTAAATATTGATTGAATGTAGTAATATTATAGAATTTATTTTTAAATATAATTAGCAATTCTTATTTTATATTAATAAAAAATAAGAATTACTAATTGTATTTCTTATTACAATTCTTACATTTTATAATTATTATTAATATATTAATAATTTATATAAAGATAAAAAATATATTATTGTGAATACTATTATATCAGAAAAATAAATTTGAATATTTTAAATGAAATAATAAATATAATTACAAAATATGTCTTCAGCAGATTACAATTTATTCAACATAAACACTTTTTACATCTTTATAACAATTTTTGTCTTGTTCATCTGTCTTCATTTGACAAAAAAAATTAAACTTAAAAAATTATAAAAGGAATATACAGTATGCTATAGAATAAATGTCTTGCTGTTAATATCTCAACTTCAATAAGGTTTATTTTTACTTTGCAGAAATCTTATTTTAAAGCTGATCATCTGTAGTATATAACAATGGAATCCAATTAAATTGAAAATCCATTTATATTTGCTGTTATTTCAAATGATATAAAAACAAACTAGGGTTAAAAATCTTATTCATATTCTAATATTATCTGAATAAATTTTCTGTGATGCAAAGAATATGAGATCAGCCAATATAGTATTAAGAAAAACAAACTATATTTAAATGAACACACAAATGATGATATTCAAACTCAATTTTTTAATGAAGAAATTTTAAATATATTTTAAAGCTTGTAGTAATTATTAACACAATATATTTAGGTATTAATTTATATGCCAAAATAAAATTATTATTATTTTTAAATTAATATTACATTTAAAATCTTTGGTAAAACAGTAATTCATTCTAATGATACTGCAGTAACATTACACAAATGCTTAAAATCATGTTCATTATTGGTGATATAAGCCTAAAGTTTGGGGAAGTCTTCATACTGGGTATATTATTCACAAATGTTCCCATGATGACCTCTTCCTAGAATTTCAAAGGTTTCCTTCATATACTCTTGCCCTAGGATCTGGTTAGTGTTAAAGTGGGAAGAAGCTAAAGTATTTATCTTCAAAAAGATAGTGAAAAAGAATGGAACCAAACGGACTTGCAAGAGATACCAGACTGTATTTACAGCACTTAAGGATGACAATGATAAGTTTAATAAATTACAAAAAACAGATATATGCATATTACCTTGCAATAATCTGTTTTTTGTAATTTATTAAACTTATCATTGTCATCCTTAAGTGCTGTAAATACAGTCTGGTATCTCTTG
>WUQG02054526.1:0-10197 GCA_011317285.2 Androctonus mauritanicus | reverse complement strand
TAGATGGAAAATTGCTATTTGTATGATGCGTAGCAATAGATGAAAAATTCTTATTTTCCATCTATTGCTATTTGTATGATGCGTATTTTATTTTTAAACACTTAAATTTGAATTTAAATCTTCATTTAACTGGCACTTAAACTATGTTCTAGTTCCAATGTTCTAATGTTCTTTTTTTATATTTTTGTCTTAAGTTATCAAGTTCTTCTGTTGTACTGATGAGGGACCACCCAGAGGTCTGAAAACGTTTTAAGAAATAAAATTCTGTTATACTTGCATTTAATGCTATGTACTGGACTTAATTAAGTTAGAATATTTATAATTGGTTTATTTCTTTTTATTATTATAATCTTCAAAAATATAAGTAATTGAACTACTGCTGCTGTTTTATTTCTAAATAAGAAAAATTTTGATTTAATTAAGTTTAATTGAATTAAGCTAATAAAATATTAGAATTTTTATTCTATAAAATAATTTATTTGCAAACTGTTAAAAATTTTATTTTTCCTTAGGTGACAAGCTTCATTTGTACATATCTTATTATGATTCATTGTCGTCCAGCTTATTCTGATATTATTTTAGGATTTGCAGGAACTGCTTCAGAAACATATTTCATGGTTGCAAATTTTATTTGTTTTACTGTAACATTTTTGCATTATATTACATGTGTTGTATCAGAACCATCGTATGTCCTATTGTCTAGAACATTTCTGGTAATTTCTTAAATTATTAATTATTAATGCTACTGAATTAATAATCTAAAATTTTATATAATTATTTCAGATAATGTTTTCTCATGCTGTAATGTTCTTAATATGTATTATAACATCTAGCAGCATGCTATTTTCAGTTGGTATATATGATCCTCCCTTTCATCCTGTTTATGGTTTTAATTGGAAACTAGCTGCCTCAGTAAGTTAATTTTTTATTGAATTAAGAAACAATATATTATTAACTAGTGATATATGTATACATAATTATTAAAAATTCAATTATGTTGTAAATCTTGTAAATTATCTGTGCTCCAGTTATGAACATTTGTAATTGTAAACATACTATTTCATTTTCAAATTTTTTACAAAATTTCAAAAAATTTTCAAGAATTTTAAACATTTTTATATCAAAATACTCTAGCAACTAATAACATATTGATACTGGCTATAGGAAAATTTTGGGTTTTCATTGGACTGGGAACATGTTCTTAAACTAGTTTTTTCATTTTTTTTTTGTAGGAAATCAAAAAAAAAATTAAATACAAAATTCAGACAGTTTTAGTAGGAACCACTCCCAACAATGTTTCAACTATCCTTCTTTTAAAAGAAATTATTTTTGAATGGGCCATGATAATTTTGAGAAATAGGTCAAAATTTGTGAATTATTGGGGGAAGTTTTTAAAATATTTCTGTCCAAAAATTTTATTATTATTATTAAAAATATTAATATGTATTTAAATATTATTAAAATACAATTAAAATTCATAATAATATTAAAAATTTGCAAAAAGTTAGTTAATTTTGACAGTATAGTTGTTGAACAATGGTGACTAGACAACAGTGTTCAGCAGTAAGGATGAGAGAATGACATGAGGTCAGCTATTGCAGGAAATGACTGAATGTAAACAAAAATGAGCTGATTTGTTACCCTAACACAATCTATTATTCATGCTGTAATCATTGAATTTTGTATTATTTGTGTGAATAAAAGTGAGATGTATTAGAAATTGTAAATTTATGGTAAACATTTTGTTTACATTATATATTTTGTAAATATAAATAAACATGCATTTACAAGAAAAAATAAATAAAAATGAGGTCCATCTAAACAGATATACTATTACAATCATAAGAAAAAATGTAGTCTGTTGATGACAGGCAAAAAATATTTATAATTGATTTAAACTATTGATGAATATCATTGATGCCCATACCTATGATACAAAATTTCCGATGAATTTGTGTCATCGTGCTGACACTATTGTGTTAACATATTATGACAGTATTTCAAAATGGTAGCAATTACACCAAAAACCCTCGCTTCATAATCAGAACTCTTTATTCAAATCCATAAAATATGATTTCTAATTGGTCTAATTGTGAAATATGTGATAAAATACAGTACATGAAGTTATTTCAGTACTTTTGGGAGTCATATAATAGTATGAGTTACAAAAACTTGTGTATGAATTAAATTTGTAACTTTAACACCTGTGTATGATTATAAGATAAATGAATTTTTATTAATTATCATTTGCATTCATATTAATTGATATAATCAGTATCTAATAACCATTGTTAACATAAACATATTTATACTAATAATAGTTATTGGATGTTGATTATATCTATTTTAAGAAGATTAATTTCTATAAATAGTTATTCAAAAACAGAGACATGATTTTTCCTAAAATTAAAGCTTGGAAAAAAACTGAATATTTTCAAATCTTAATTTTTAAGAAAAATTCATTTAATTATTTGCATTATTATAGAAAAGATTATTTAACTTTACCATAATCAGAAAGCATTGTATGTCAATCATATATTATTAATAAACAATTTATATAATTACTATAATTCAGATAACTTTCATAACTTATTACTGAAATGCAATAAACAATGATATAAATTGAATAAACTTTTAACTTAGACAAATGTAAAATCTGTATGTGCCACACATTTAATATTTATAAATTTATTGAAAATTTCCATATTTATATAAATTGAAATATTTTCATTATTTTTTTTTTAAATAATGGAAATCTTCAAGATTTCTTCCTTATCATGGTTTTCTATGATTGTATTATAAAAAATTTCAAATTTTGGCAAATTTTGTCCAGCAAAAGAATTTAATTCCTTATTTCATTTTCCTTTTATAAAATCATTAGTTTTTTTATTATGTAAAAAATTTTGAATATTTAAAAAAAAACATATTCCATTTCATTAATTTTTTTTTATATATTTCATTTTATTTAAAATTAAATTTATTTTTGGATTTGTTTTGAATTCTACTGAATTATAGCATCCATCAGTTTTTTAACCAATAATCTTTTATCTTTTGGCTGACAGGACCTTATTTTGTTTTCTACACTAATATTTAAAAAACAGAGTGAGAAAGTTGTTTAGCATAAATATCATACATCTATAGTTAACAGGCTATTAGGGGAAAATACCATATCCACCTCCATTTGTTTTTTATGCATTTGGTCTATTTTCATATCAAAAATTTTACTTGAATTCACACAATAAAAATTAAATAATGTCCAAACACAATAATAGCACTATTAGCAAGTTTTTCAACACGTTTATTATTGTAAAATGTTTTTGGACACCTAGAACGGTCCCTCTGCAATACATTCAGAACTTACAAAAAATCAAATATATTACAATTTTCGAATTTTTAAATAACTGTAATTAAATAATGACTAATTAATATGTAAATAACAAATATTAACTATAATTTTTATCTATTTTAATTTTTAAATCTTTTATAATCAATCTTTTGTCGTGTTATATATACTGCCTAAACTTTCAGCTTAAAAATAACAGGACTTGACTGATTAGCAAAGTATGGCTACAGTTTTGTGAATAATACAAAATGTTAAATATTGATTTTCAAATTTATTCTAACTTTTAAACTATTTACCATCAATCCTTTGTTAAACTATGTATGCAGTTTACAATTTGACCTGAAGAAAACAGGACTTATTTTGGTCAAGTGAATTTCAGTTAGAGGATAGTCAACAGCAATAAAAGCACAGATATATTTAAAATTTATTTTTCTTACATATGATTGGAAAATCATTATCATAAAATATAAATTTTTAAATAGGAAAAAATATTTATAAAATATTAAATAAATTCATACAATAGAATAGAATTGTAACAAAAATGATAGATTAAGAACAATTTTTCAAAGTTATCAATTATACACATAAAAATGCTAATATTCATTAATATTTCTTCTTCCCAATAATTTGCATATTAAAAAATTTTTTAAATATATGATGAAATTCACCTAACAACAGCAGATGGTCTTATTAAACTATAATATAAGTTTCAGCAAAGATAAAATTACCCTGTCAGAGCACTTATAAAAAATAAATAAATTGTAGAGTATCATATTACAAGCATAATTCTGACTTTGTCCTGTCAGTGTTAATAGCGTAAAATAATTACATAATACACAATACAAGCACTTTCAGTCTCAGAATAGAGAGACCCATCAGGTGGAATGATGAGAGAGAGAACTGTTAAGTTGAAGAAAAAAAAATGAGTTATACAATATAAAAATGGATGATATAGAGCACAATTTTTAAGTGAGAAAACCTAATTTATTAAAGAATTATGTGTACTTTCAGCTTTAATAAGCCATCTTCAGTAATTTTAGATATGGAAGATTATGAAAGATAATCTTCCATATCTAACAATCTTCAAGGTTCCATATCTAATAATCTTTTGTAAATTACTGAAGATGGCTTATTAAAGCTGAAAGTACTTTAATTCTTTAATAAATTTTTTCATTTAAAAATTGTGCTGTATATCGTCCATTTATATATTGAAACTACAAGCAAAATGGCAACAAATAGTAATTTTAGGTGTTATACAATTTCAAAAGTAGATTAAATTTAATGATTGTTTTCCTGAACATTTTGCTTTCTCGAGATTCAGGAATTCCCGAATTAGTAATTAATTTATTTCTTTAGATTCTCGAGAATTTCCAAAAGGAAAATCTCGAGAATTTTTTAAAAATATTTTAATTAAAAAAAATGTGTGTTTTTAATAAGGATAAAAACAAAATGAGGCAGAAAAAAAATCATGCAAAATAAAAACAAACAATATTTTGGGTTGTTTTATATTTATTTTTTATTTAATATTTTAATTATATTGAAAAAATAGATCATCACCTTGAGAATTCTAGAAATGGAATTTTTGTGCCCAATTTTATGTAGACGTATATGAGCTTTTTAACCTATGCAATTGCTTATTTTTTTACTATTTTTGATTATCTATACCCACAGATTCATCTCTTAAAAGAAGTTTAGTATTCTCATAATTTGGCTATGTAATTTTCTAAGAGAGCCCTATAGTCCCTTGGGATTAGGTGAAAAGATGGGAGTTTTGGGAAATAATTGAGGGCTAGCTATTCACTCATATCCTCTGATACACAATATCAGATCACATTACACTATATCTCCTATTTATCATATATGTCATTAGACAACATTGTTACTCTAGTGAACTGCTGAATAAGATAAAAACAGATAGTTTTTTGGCTTTGTTATGTAAATATCATCACAAATCTGCCTATAAGCGTAACATGGCAGGTCTACAATAATAGAAATCTTTAAAATTGTAATAAAATGAATGATTTGTGTACAGTTTATTGACCTATGTGTTATTTAGGGTTATATGCTTGTTTTAAGTATTATTTTGTAATTATTTTCAGAAAATTTTCTTTTTGAAATATAAAGTTAGTAGAAGTAACACGGATTAATTGCATAACTTATTTGCTTAGTTTATTGATTCGAAGATGTCTTGGCCAAAAGAGGACTAAAATAATTAATTTATCATTATGAAATTTTTAGAATACAAATTTGCAGAATTTTTTTTAATTCCAGAGATTTATAAGAATTTTTCTTGAGAATTGGGAATCCCAAAATAACAACAGCAGCAGCAGCAGGAGCAACAACTTCTTGAGAATCGGGAATAAAATTTTCTTTTAAATCTTGAGATTTCTTGAGACAAAAATCTCTAGCACAGTCACTAATTAAATTTGCTTGTGTTTCTAAACACACTTTTTGTTAAGAAAAATTATTTATAATTGGGACAGCAAACAAAAGGATATATAAGGGATTTATTAAAGAGCACACTATTTTATGCATTTAGAAAATTTATATTAATAGATTAGACCTACAGTATCAAAATGGATGGAGTATTAAATGTGTAGGATCATTCTATTTCTAAAGCTTCTGTGAAAAATAGTGTGTATTGTTTTATTTTATTATTCCACCTGATGATGATTTCTTTGCTTTGAGACTGAAAGTGCTGTTATTTATATTAATTTTGAAAATATTTTACACTGTTAAATGTTTGTTAATTTTGTATGATTTATTGTATATTTAACCCTCAATCCTCTATGAAGAAAATTTGTTGAAACTGATTCAAAATCTATTTTCACTGAATCCAGATGAAGTATCACTAGATATGTAAATGGAAATTATTGAACTTCATTATTTGATAGTATATCAACATAAACAAAAGAAAGTACACATTTTGGACTTTTGGATAATGAAAGATATAACTATCTAATAAAAGTTCCAAAAAATGTTAAATTTTTAATGGCATTATATTCACAGGATAAATGTACTGCCTCCATTATATCCACTGCTCCATGTTCTAAAAGTTATATAGGCATGTACTATATATTGATTAAAAACAAAATTCAAAAAATTGCTTAGTTTTGAGATGTAAATAATAATAAAAAAAAATCATAATAGTGTAGGAAATCAATATTTTGATTTGAATTAAACACAAATTCCTAAATATATAAATATTTATTCAAAAGTAGATAATAAATACGTTAACAGATAATTATATTACATTAATATACAAAGAGTTAATTTAAATATAAATTCTTTCATTCTATATATATAAATTTGATTTTAAAATTTTAACAATTTGATTATTTTATTTTTATGGCTGGAAACTCAAATGGGAAAAGCCCAAAGACTGAATCATAATACACAAAAGCCAAAGAAGACAAAATCCCATACAGACAAAAATCCATTTGTACAAAACTTCATTGAAAAAAATAGCATGCTTATCTTTATTATTATTATTATTATTATAATTTTGAATTTCATTTTAGAATTTTTAAAATAGCCTAATAGAAAAATTACAAAATTATTGATAATTTTTATAATTGAATATAATTTTAAACTATACTGTCTCAAAAGATTTTCAGATGAATGAAAAACATTTTTAGTTTAGTTTGAATAATAAAACAAAAAAGTAATTTAAAAAGTCACATAACAAAAATATAAAGAAATTTATGTTTATCTTAATGAAAAAAAAAGGATATGCTAAATTGACTAATTTCATTTGAAGAGTTGTTATATCGTTTTTCTCTGATATCAAACATTTATTTTATCTCTATGTTAGACTTTATTAATTTTTTCTATTCAAATTTAATTTAAAATATTTTCATTAATCCCAAAATAGATTTCAGAGATAATTTAAATTTATATTCACTTCTGTTTTTATTATATTTATATTTAAAAAATTTAGTAATAATTTAATCAGACACATTTAAAATTTTTTAATTTTTCAGATTCTTGGAATGTTCAGTTCAGTAATGTACTTAGTATCTACTTGTTTGGCATATCATTTCTGCAAAATAAGCTGGTTGCAATAACTATTAATTTTCCAAGAAAATTCTCTATAAATTTTAATCATATCATTTATTTCAGTAAGATTCTGTTTTTCAGAATATATTTTTTGTTTTATATTTAATATAGAAAGTTAATTAGCCTTATCAAAAGCTATTTCATAAAGCAAATCTTTAAAATTTTTGTAAATTTTGCAATACGAAGGTTGTAAAGTATTTCATATATCAATAATAATAGATTCTGCATTTTCTGAAAAGTTATTTTTGTTATACATTAATTTATATAAAATATTTTTGTTACACAAATTAATATCTAATTTATTAATATTTATGTAAAGTTTAAACTACAATATATAATATTTTTTTAAAATTATATAAAAATTAATCAAATTTTAATGTAACATTAAGATCTTAAATATTTGTTAATAAATATTAATTTTTTTTAAATATTCATTGCTTTATCATTTGATTAATATAATTATTATAAATTACTAGATAATAGTTTAATTTCTTTTCAAATAACATCAAAAAATATTTTATATGCTTTTTGAAAAGAATAAAATATAATTCCTTTTTCCTTCTTTTGTATAATAACTAATCTCTTTATGGTGGCAGTTGATAGTGGGCTCTGAAATGGCTTAGCAGTATTAATAACTGAAAAATGTGGAATAGTAGTACAGGAATTCCCTGAGTTATGGTGATCCATAGTACAGTATTTCCATATTGTAAAGGACTTTTCTAGAGATGATAATTACCCACGATCAACTAGTTAACTTTCTTATAATAAGATTTATCTCAGAAGAAATAAGAAATTAACAATAATTATTATAAATCATTTCTTATGACAATGATTATTTACAAAAAAATCCATACTTATGATGAGTGCCATCAATGATTTTGTAATAACAACAGCCAATCAACTGGATGGTCGAGATTTTTTTCCTATAGTCTAATGCCCCATGGGTATTAAGTGGTGGCATAGAGAGCATGGTATTGAATGGGGTTCAATGAGTCAGGCCTGAACCCCTCCTGAAAAACTGGAAATGTGGGACCCAGGAATTGAGCCTAGATCTTCCAAGGTTATAAACAATTGCTTTATTGTGAAGCTCATGCTGGAAACTTCAATACAGAAAAATAAACATTCCATCTTTGTTTTTACACTGTGTTTCCATTAGTTTTACCCATATAAATGCCATGATACATAAAATTTTTTTATTTTAAAGAATAAACAGTATTTATTCAAAATTACTGTATGCAACTATTATTTAAAAACATATTGAATATTCTGAATTCTGGTGTTTGAAGAATGTAATCTCTATATATTGTATCTATGAAAAATCATGTTCAGAGTTATGTCTGATTCAAACTGCAACTGGATTTTTTAACACAATCCTGTTGTAAGTTGAGGACTTCTGCAGGTCTCACATTTTATACAGGATGATATAAACAAGCTTATGGCCTACCTGAGTCTGAAGTGAGCCCAGATAATGGGACTTAGTGACAAAGTGACACAGAGACTACATTTGGTAACAAAAACTTCCACACTTTATTGGAGAGAGAATTTACAATAAAAATCCTGACAATAGTTTTCAGAGTATGAATATCTGAGATTCTGTAGTATTCAACTGTGTGACGAAGAGAAGAATTTCCTTTTCTATACCAAAGTCCTAGTTGAGGTCTCATGTAGGTAGATTTTGGGTTCCAATAGGCAATATTCTTTCCTTTCCTTTCCTGGCATCATAATGACAGCAATTGTCTCCTCAAGTCTTATAATATGTCTGCTTTTCTCAAGATGAAAATAGTCCCCAAAGTCTCATTTTCCTTTTTATTCAAAATCACAATAAGAAGGGCATAATTCACAATAGTTTGTCTACTCTAGAATATCATATAGAATCTCTGAGGATACAGACTTTTTCTGTCTCGTCCCCCTCCTTGGACAAAACGTAACTGTTTTAATAGGCCTCAATCCCAAGCAGATTGCTAGTCCGATTACATCATTTATCAAATGCTTTCCCGGAGGGAGACATTTCTTCTCATCATCTTACACCCCAGTTACATTTCTTTCTTCAATCTCATCACAACACTTGCTTGTCATATAATTCATTATTATTTATTATTATGAAGGATAAGATTTTTTGGGATGAGTAGTATGATAAATTTTGTTTATCATAACATTACCAGTCCATAAAATCTTATCCTTCACAATAATACTCAGACTTCTAAAGTGCCCAAACTTCTAAGTTGTCACTCCAATTGAATTCCTTTCATGCTTTTTTATGAAGAGGTATAGAGTGACACCTTACATCAGTCCTGAATTCCACATCTTCACAAAAATTAAGCCTAGGAAATAAATAAAATGGATATTGATAGTGAATGAAAAATTCATAAAAAATATTCATCCATATGTAAATTGAAAATTAACATTTCTTAATGCCGGTTTGAATTAGCATTACAATATAGTTAAATGTTTGATTATCTGCAAGTGTTCAAAAGTATACCCATCAAATTTGTACAATTTCATATTTTCCCAGCATTATAGAAAAATTTCAAGATATATTGTATTTTTCAATATTAAAATTTTATTTTGCATTTTGTTCTGCAGTTGTTTAATTTGTAAAAAATATGTATAAAGCCAGATTGGATTTAATCAAACTTAGGTATTTTATTTGTATCAGTATAATAAATGTGTTTTAGTATTGCTTGAATATTTAAATGATTATTACATCAAATATCCATTCAAAGCACAAACTCCCCCTGGTGATTAGATTTTTGAATAAACTGCTAATTAATAATTATTTTTAAATTTACACTACG
>WUQG02054515.1:0-10197 GCA_011317285.2 Androctonus mauritanicus | reverse complement strand
CTTCTTTCAATTGGAATCTCAGTACAATCAATTACAATATTGTACTCTTTTCCTTTTTTCTTTGCCATATTGAAAAAGAGGAAGATGTCGAGAGACTGCTACAATTATTTCTGCCTAAAGTTCTTCGTGTTATCTTAGGCTTCTCAAATAAACGTTTGGGAATATTTTGGGAAGGAATAGCATCTTTTTTCAAAATTCGCCATTTTCCTAACATAATAAATGAACATAAATTATTTACTTATATTGAAAGAAAAGATTCATTCATAACCATTAGCTTATCCATACTAGTAACCACATTATCATCATCCATCATCATTAAAATGTAAGCTGCATATTTTCATATGTTTTGATACTGCTTTTCCTGTTCTTATAACTATTATCCACTCTCTTTTCTTTTTCTGATCTTTTGGAAATGAATGGAATTTAACTCCTCTATTTTTTTTAGTATTTGTTCAACAGTTAGGCACACAACAATTTACAGTAATTATTTTAGAATATGTTCACGACGAACTTCCTTTAAAAACCGGAACTTAGAAATACCAAACTGCGACTATACGCCACACGGTGGCAAATTTAAGAAACTTTTTTACCAGTGTCCTATTATATTTACTTAACCCAGTAATTATTAATATCAGTACTATTAATGCTGGTGTATTCAATTTTAAATCAGTGGTTCCCAACCTTTTTTCTGTTAGGGAACACACCTAAATATTTTAAATAAAAATTTAAATGTAACAAAGAATTTTTATTAACAGATTATTATATTTATTCTTATTATATTCAGATTACAGACATCCTCGAATGCGGGATCATTAAATGGCAGCCCTTATTAAGTTGTAGCTCCACCTGCGGTTTTTGTCTTTTTAGAAAATCTATAATTTTAATTTAATTTTTATTCCTTAATTTTTAAATTATGAATAACGACAAAAAATTTTGGCTGTTGCAGAAATTCTATAAATAGGGTATCGCTAGATGTTTCTAACGATATCTTATTTATAGGAATCGGTATAATGGTTCGACTGCAAAACATGTCCAGACAACTACGTTTCATTATTAATATACAGTATATGATTCAAGCAATTACATACATTCGATTCATTCTTAATTTTTCGCCGTACAACATCAAAGATTTGGGGACACATTAGTGTTCCGCTGCACAGTGGTTGAGAATCACTGTTTTAACTTATAGAAATGAGATTATATTTTGAAGATATATACAGCAAAATACACTCACCAATAATGATCAAAAGTAATTTTATACTATTAATCAATATTTTTTAAAACTTCATGCATATTTCATTTAAATATCTACAAGTAAATAAATAATAATTTTATTTATTTCGCTGTGAACGAGTAAAACTTACATTTGAATAATAAAATCATGAAAGGGGATTCTTAAATATCGTTTTATATAAGGAAAATGATTTAATACAAGTATTAAGGCTAAAAATAAATTCTTCTATGTATTTCATTACATCACGTCATAATTCCAAAGTTATACTTGGAAATTTTAGTATCTATTTTGTTTCATAAAGATTCAAGGTTGTAATATATTAAAAGAAAGTTTTATAAAACTGTTAATAGACGTTATCAAAATTCTTAGAGGTAAGGCTAGTAATTTTTCTTATACTTTTTCTTTCTTTATAAGAAATAATTTATAATATAAAATGATCGGTGATATTTGTTAAAAATGATACAACCTAAAGTTTAAAATGTATCTTGTGGTATTAATTCTATAATTGAAATAAATACACAGTATAATATTAATTTATTTTCTTTTTCTTTATTATCGGAAGAAGAAGAATTTATTTTCCTCCACTTCTGTACAAATATTTTTCTATCTTTTTAATTACGTAAACTTTAAAAAAAGCAAATAACTTATATGAAAATTCAATGTATTTTGCTTTTAATTAGTTTAAATATTTCTATAAATATAAACACATTTTTTTTTTTTTTTAACTTTCTTATTTTCATAAAATTTAATATAACCTATAATAATAACCTTTATAAGACAATGGCTATTGTTCGTTTGTAGCAATCATTTATCTTCAGAAAACAAAGGTAGAGATCTAAACACTTTTACTGTGTTCACTCAAATATAATCAAAATCGAACTAGGGATTGATGGCAATTTAGAGATTAACACAGAAATACAAATTAAATAATTTACTTTATCGTATTTTAATTAAACTTCAAATTTGTGAATTCTTTAATTTGCGAAATCGCCTGGGGATGCTTATTTTCCTCAACAATTTAGTGACAGACTAAATATTCACCTATAATGTCGAATTTCTTGTTATTTTAAAGATTTTGCTACGTCTGTTTCAAAAATTTTATTGATTTTTGCCCGATTTAAAATTAAATGTGTGACATTAGATCATTGGACTGATAGGGTTTATTATTTTTTATTAATATTTTCTCGAATAATATATGATATACAGTATTATTTTAAAGTTCATATAATACTGATTCTAAAAATGTTTTTAATTTTTAAATCTAAACGATTTCAAAGTTAATGAATGGCTTTTAAAAATTTAAGATGAATGTCATGTTTGTCAAAACATGTGAAAGAAATCGGATGCATTAAGATCTTTCGCTAGTTGTAAATAAATGGTAATTAAGCAATCTATAAAATCATAATTATCATTATTTTAAAAGAACTGTAATTAAATAGTATAATCCTTAAAGAAATCTTTTAATTGAATAAAATATTTTACATTTAACATTTAAAATAATAGAGTAATTTTGGGTTTATGTTGTAAGAATTAATCAGATGGAATATCTATTTTATTTAAATTTTAAACAATAAAATTTCTATAAGATAGGAAGTTGGATTTAAAACCAAAAATAAAATAAACCATTTTATTTTTCATATTTTTAAACTAATACTACATTGGAATATAATTAAAATAACTTTTATTATAAATAAATTGATTATGCCTAATTGATTTAGAAATTACAATAATATCTTTTATTTCATATTTTATTTTAAAATTTACTGATGATAATGAAAATAAATTGTGTAATGAACGATTAATTACAGAGAACTGTTTATATATCATGATGGTGAAATTCTGCGGTTGTATCTGTTAACAAGTTATCTATTAACATTTTTTATTGTTCCACATCTAAAATAGTAGGAAATTCGAGGTAGTTAACTAAACCTGTAACTAAGAATAGAAAGCGTGAAGTTAATAATCTGTTTAAAAAAAATCATTAATGACGTTTAAATACAGGAAAATTAAATTAAAGTTGTGTATAAAATTAGCAACTTTTCGGTGAGAAATAAATAGGAATATTGTGGGTTTTTTTCCGACCTATTTGTGAGAATTGGGGAATTTTATTTCTGTAAATAGAAAAAGGTGGAGATATGACATATCTTCCCACACACCCAGAATAAAGACAATGCATATAACACAAGTCAATGGCAGTTGCATATATATGTAACTGCCATTGACTTGTGTTGTTAATTACTAAATTAGCCTTAATAAAATATTAGCTATAGCAGTTCTTATTGATATATTTGACTAGATCTTTTCTATTTAACAGTTGAAAATAGAAAATAAAATACAGTAATTTTTAGTTAATAAAATAAAATTTTTCAAGAAAAATTCTTTTATAAATATCATAGGAAATATAAAAGAGGTTCTAATAGATGAAAATATTGGAAACAATTAGTTTATATTGGAATAATACAATATCTCATATGTATTGTTTATCAGGACTATTCTGATATTTGATGATAAAATTATTGCATTTTTTATATTAATCTTATTTATATTATCTGTCTTACTTTACATTAAAAATAAATTGAATAATTCATAAAATTCAATGTTTTATTTTCCTCATATTAAGGAAAATTCAATATATCATTTTCCTTGTATCGAGGAAAATAAATTATAGCAATTTTAAATAATTATGATAGTTTTATTTTTAAAATAATAAAAAAAAAAATGTAAGTAATTTTGAATTTTTACTGATAAGAATTTTACATTTGTAAACTACATTAAATTTCAAAGACGAAAATTTATATTAAAAATGATGTTTTGTTTAAATAATCAATCAATACAGACCAAGAGCAAAGTTAGGGATTTCAAATATTAATAAAGTTTTATTTAATACTTTTAAAATTGGTGTTGGCATTTAATATCTTTTATTTACAGAATGTAAATAAAATACATTAAATATAATTATCTTAAAACAATAAAAATAATAAACAAAATTTACGAAATATATTTAAACTTAAACGATGAATATACAGTAGGGCCTACATTGTTATATTTTATTTTTATTTACAATTATATATAAAACATAATTTTTTCATATAATTGTAAATATAATTTAGTAATTTTCTTAGAAATATGTTATTATTTCATTATTTCCCATTGACTATTAGTCAGCCCATAGTTGCGTAGTAAACCATTTACTTATCACCTTGAAGACCAAATTCAATTCCGGGTCCCACATATCCAGTTTTTTAAAAAGGGCCCGGGCCCAGAACTGATCCGATCCATTGAACCTCCATCCTTCCAACTGAACCCTTAACCCATAATTGATGTTGGTCAGTTATGATCAACATCAATTGTATTCTAAAAGTGGCTGCTCCAGGTACAGAATATCCGAAACTGATGTGGCAGCTTAATTAACCTAACGCAACGCAAGGATTATCAATACAGCATATCATTAATAGTCGTTATCACAGAATTCGTTTTTTATATAAATAATATATCCGGGACCAGTTTTTAGAAATTTCCTTTCTATAAACATTCCTATTGTCACAAACTGTTTCATTATAAAATTTAATAGCAATGTAAAAAGTCTTAAATGGATTGTAATAAAGTTGCATGTAATTTATTTTGCATTTAGTCGATTTACTGTAATTCGTTTTTTCTCCAGCTATTCATATACTACATTAACTATAAATAAAGCAAATAGTAGAAAGTTTAAATTTTATATTGGGATAGATATTAAAGAAATAAATTATTCTCATTAGAAAGTCGAAGGGAAAAAAACAAATACGATAACTGTGAATTGCCAAGATGATAATGCAATGAGTAATGAAAAAGAATATAAAAGGAAAAATATTCATTTTAGTTTGGTTATATGTCGATGCGAAGAGATAAAAACTCCTTCATTTAAATTTTATTGTTTATTGTTGTGATATAATTTGAATCATTATGCTATACAGAAAAAAAGTAATTGGAAATTATTTTTAAGTAAATTTATAAACTGTCAAGTAATAAGTCGTGGAGAGATTATAACTAATCTCCATTGTTATGATAATACATTAATTATAAAGAAAGAACAATTTATCAAGTAGAATTACTTTATTTTCAAGACATAGTGACATTTTGAAAAATTTGTATTATGTGCTTTAAGTTGATATATTTATTATTGTAAATAATCTATTTTAGTCAGAAGACAAACATAAAATTAAAATTGAATACAGTATTATATACTATTGTATATTGTCTAATGTTATTATTGGACTTATGCATAAATATAAATAATTATTGTTAAATTTTGCTATTGTATAATTTTTATTTAAAAACTAACTTAATTTTTTTTCAGGAGAATATGGACAAAAACTATGAATCGAGAGGCAAGCATGAACCATTTTATATAGAAAATTATCTTAAACAAAATATAGATTTTGAATGGAATCAAAAACTTTGGCCATATACGATTTATTGGTCTGTTATATACTTAGTGGTTATTTTCTCTGTGCAAAATTATATGAAATCAAGATCTTCGTTTCAACTCCGTGGTCCCCTCATTATTTGGAATGTGTTATTAGCGATATTTAGTATTTGCGGTACGTTAAGAATGGTACCTGGACTTTGGATTTTGATTAGAGATTTCGGATTTACATTTTCTGTATGTAATACTAGTTTTGCCATAGAATATCATCCTATGTCTGTTTGGATATTTCTGTTCACTTGGTCAAAAATTGTAGAATTTGGAGATACATTGTTTATTGTTCTCCGAAAACAGAATTTAATGTTTTTGCACTGGTATCATCATATCGCTACTCTCATTTTTACTTGGTATAATGCAGCTAACGAGGTTTCCACAGGATACTGGTTCTGTACCATGAATTTATTTGTACATAGTTTTATGTACACTTATTATGCATTAAAAGCAATGAAAATAAATGTTCCTCGTTACATTTCTATGTTAATAACACTAATGCAGATTACTCAAATGTTTACTGGCTGCTTCATCACATTTTGGGCGGTGATCAAATATTATGGCGGAGAACGCTGTGAGCAAAATGACAATACTCTTTCATTTGCAATTTTTGTGTATACTTCTTATGTATTGTTGTTTTGCCGCTTGTTTTATTCTTTGTATTTATCTAAAAATGATAAATCTCCCTTATTGCGAAGAAAAATACAGTAAATATTAAACTTTCTTCTTTTATTTATGATTTTCAATTTGTCAATTATGTTAAAGTACCATATGTATTAAAATAACAGGTTTACGGTATATGAAACGAAATGTATCAATACATCTATAATTTTATAAATGACTGCAATTTTTACTATTATACATATGTCAATTTTTATATGAATTTTTTTTTATAATTATATATATATATATATATAGATCACAAAATATTAATATTATAAAAATGTGTATATTAAATATTATTTTTAATTTGTCATTTTTATATACATCATAATAATATATGCAATATTAAAGAATTATAACCAGAAATTATAAATTTTAAAGCTATATAAATGTTTTAAAAATCATTTATCGTTCGATTTTTTATGATATTTGTTTTTTAAGTATTGTATCTAAAAATAAAATATCTATTTTTAATATATATTTTGTTTTTGTTTTTATTTGATTTACTAATTAGAATAATCATTAAACTTCTTTAAAGAAATATGAATTTTAATAGAATAATATATGACTGTGAGCACAATGATGAATTTGAGAAGGTAATAAAACTAAATTTCCAAAAATGGAAAACTAAATTTGTTCAGTGCATGTTTAGCTTAAACAAAATTATTGAAAACAATAAATTTTCCATGTAGTTTTTATTATTAGCTAACACTTACTATTTTAATAATAATAATAATAATAATATTATAGAAAAATGATTGAAAGAAAGTACAATAGGATTATAAAGTATTTTGTTATTAAAATTATTATAAATGTTTATAGGTCATCATGTTATTGAAGTTTAACTGGAGGTTTTGAAAATCTAAGAGAAGTGCATTTCGGGTATAATTTACGGCAATCTGCTGCATTTTAATTGAAAATTCTTGAGGGATTTTCGAATCTTAAACACATTTCTATAAACCTATATCGTATGCAATACAATCCTCTATACGGTTTTAATTTGTGCATTTTCGAAGTTATGGAGTTTTTAAAAGCTAGTAACGCCATATACTTTAACATTATATATTTTTTGTTTGGTTTGGCTTTTTTTTACAAAATAAAATAAACAAAATTTTCAAAACTATCATAAAATTTTCTATTTAATGCATAATATTTAAAAATCTTATTTGTAAATACGCTTGTAATTCTTATGGCGAATAGACAAATTTGTTATTTAATTTTTTATTTTTAAATAATTTAATATAATATAATAATTATAAAATTTCTTAAGATTCTTTTTAGATAAAAAATTTACTTCCAAAGTATAAAATTAAGAAGCAGGAATATTCTTATATATTATTGGCTGTCTATGTAACTTTTATAAAAATTCATACACAGTTCTGCATTCAGTTATTCATTCATTATTTTATGTAGCGGAATATAATGCTGCATTTAATAGAAATCACATGTACAATATGAAATATGTTCAATATTCAGAAATATGTTCTACTTATATATTATTAAAGCATTAAATTTCAAAAACAAGATCTGCAACCGTTATGAAAATAAAGGAAGGTTTAACGAAATACTAGATATATATTTCTTCTGTCTGCAAAACCAGCTAATTAACTTATTTGATCCACTTTTTAAATTGTTACAATATTGTTTTGAGCAAACAGGCATTGACTCATAATCGTAATTTACTAATCCATATCCAATTGTGATATATTAAATGATGCATTAAATATTTTTATATTATTTGGTTGTTTCATGTATCATTTAATACCATAACACTATTGCAAAAGATTCTCTGCAATGCTCGCTATTGTTGAAAATCACCAATACTACAATATTTCCACATACGATGGCTGGATAGCTGAATATGCTACTTATGGGACGACGATGCAATAATTTTTTCCATTACTGTTCAATATCTAATAAAAAATAAGAATTTATTAATTTATTAATTTTCAATTAAATGCATATCAAAATCTTCAATAAGTTAAAAATAGTACATTTTGGAATGTTATTATTGAGATCAAGAGGCAAGGCAGTGATTCTAAGTCAAGTATAATAATGACTGACTGGCTCTTATTACCAGATTCCATGTCCTTGCCAGACTCTTGCAGCGAAAATTCAACCTGCTGTAACTTTAGTTTTAACCAAAATTGAAAGTTTAATCTGATAGCTTATTTGAGAAAAGTATTTTCAATAGATACTGGTTACCAAATTTGAAGCTTTAAATCCACTTAATAAAAAAAGTAGAGCAAATTTAAAATTCGTAAAAATCGGCAAATAAGTTTAACGTCATTTTTCTTCTCGTCCTTCTCAAATATCCCGTATAGGTCGCATCGTCCAACTGATATCAATGAAATTTGGGTTATACTATATATATTTCTTAGATTACTTGACCCTCCCCTATAGGTCGCATCGTCCAACTGATATCAATGAAATTTGGGTTATACTATATATATTTCTTAGATTACTTGACGGCCTCAAAAAATTTTAGTACAGTCGGGACAAAATGGAAGTCGGTTTTCCATAAACACCTCTATATATCGCATTTTTCATGGAAAGAAAGCTTTATAATTATTTAGCATCGTGTTATTTTCCAACACAATCAAAAAGGTAAGCTATTCTGGTTGTGCTGGATTCATTGTTTTGCTATTTTCTTTATGCAGTGGCCGGATGCCCAAAGGTAATGCATTGAATACCACGCAGGAGGACCCGGGTTCGCGTCTCGGTTTTGACATCTCCTGGAAAGTTTTTTCGGAGTTCCGGGCCCTATCCGGCGATCCTCGTCCTTCACCATCCGGTCCCCATCCACAGGTGTGGATGCAGTCCGTGGTTGGAACTGGCATTGCCCTTTATTAATCTCACTGATTGGAAAGGGGCGTAAAACAGCGAAAACAAATTTCTTTATACATACATTATTATAATCTAAAATAGTATTTTATTGAAAATTTCATAAACTAAAATTTATATATTTCTGAAATCAATGAAATAAAATATTTTGAATTAATTTGACGATATCAAAAATAAATAAAATTGATATCGATTCCATCGATACGTATTTAGGATTAAAGTTAGGAAATAAGCTTAAAATTAAATAAAGCAATTATGTTTTGCAGAGAATTTCTTTATTCGGAATAAATTTTTGTTTTCTAACAAACACTCAACGTTTAATGGAAAACGAAAATTTATTCCAAATAAAGAACTTATCTGTTCAGTGATTAACGAAGCATATTTATAACTTTAAATTTTATACGTTTAAAGAATGAGTTTTGTCAATTTTTATATACTGTATATGTTACTGGTCAAAGAATTACAAAAGCTTCTACATAATTTTCAGTATATCAAAAATACACGTAGAAATCACATTAAAGATTTCTTGACAGAAATATTCATAAAATAATAACTAATGGTGAAAACGTTGATGATAAAATCCTTCGATCACGTTTCCATTATAGATATATTGTATTACAAGAAAGATAATAATCGCTATCCAATTTTTAATAGGTTAACTTCTATGGTTTGTCAGTAATTTTATCATGAGAACACCTAAATTCTATAATGTTAATCATAATGATTTTCTTTAACTTGAAATAAAATAAATATTTATTAGATAACATATATAATTGAATAAATATTTTCTGGGAATCAGGAAGTAAATTTGGAAAAATCTTATTAACCTAGATGCGTTGGTCAAGGACTAACCTAATTTCGGAATTCGGGTTAACCACGTAATATATTCACTAAAATATCGAATAAAATAAACTGTACTGCCTTGAAAACACGTAATTTATTCATAGATAAATTGAATTGCATAGTGCATTATGTCCTTCAACCTGCATAACGATAGACT
>WUQG02054514.1:0-28601 GCA_011317285.2 Androctonus mauritanicus | reverse complement strand
GCGATGCTACGCGCGCTACGATACACACGTGGGATGCAGCGACGTTATGTCTGTTGGTTTGTTTTCTGTCGCTCGTAGTAACGCATCGTATAGCGCGCGTCGCTTGCACGTGAAACACAGCTTAAGAAAGACGATAATCTTCGTCTTGCTGCATTAATAATAAAAATCAGAATAAAATGCAATACAAGTTGCATAATGCAAATTGATTGTTGAAGAATTCAATCGTTAATGAGATTAAACGAGCTAAACTGAGATTGAATGAAACCTCTCTTAGGCCCAGCTTAGGCACTTTCCCACTAGCAAGCAACGCGATGCTATACGATGCGAAACTACGAGCGACAGAAAAATAAACCAATAGACGTAACTTCGACGCATCCCACGTGTATATCGCAACACCGTGCGGTATTGCATGCTGTCGCCCCTGTAGCTGAAATACAAACTAGTTTGTTTTCTGAAACAATAGAAGCAAATTATCGTGGCTACAGAGTTCAATTCAGATGTTCTAATAAGCGAAATTAAAAAATATCCTATGGAACATGAAAGATAAAAATTACCATAATCGTCATTTAATGAATAAATAATGGGACGACATTTATTATAGACGCAATAGAAACGTTTCTCGTGGGAGAAACTGTCGCTTGTTGCGTAGCTTAGCGAAGCATCGCGTTTGTAGTATCGCATCGTACAACGTCGCGTCGCTTGCATGTGGGATATAGCTTTAAGCGAATGGAGGAAAAAAGTTATCTACCAATCGTTTTGATAAACTTCTGAAATTAAGACAATAAAACAGTGAATTAGGAAAGTGAATATGGAACTTATATCAGTATGAAAAATTCACTATAAAATAATGAAAATAATCTGAGTGAATGCACTTGTAAAATCGATAAACGCCATAAAAAACATGTAATATCTTCAAAGACTTATAAAGGGGTTATAAAAACGAAGATATTGTCAATATTTAGAATTGTGCTGATGGTAGATAAACTGAGCTAGGTGAGTGACCTCGTATGAAATTAACCATTTGCAAGGACGATAGAAAATCTAAAAAAATCTATGAAATTAAATATACAGTAATTGTATTGATGCATCTGTAATTTTGAAATTTATTTCTTTCCAATTTTCTGTAAACATCATAAAAGTATAATGCTGAGAGATATTTCATGTTTTTGGAATTTCAATAACAGCCAAACATTAGAATTAAACGGATAAAAATAATTTATTAGCTTAGTTTCATTTAGAAAAATTAATGATGATAAAATCTAAAAGATCTTCTCTCTAATGGCTAATAATTTATTTAAAGATTATCTCTCTAATGCTTTTAAATAAAGAATTATCTTGCAAAACTTGGAACAATTCCTTTTTTCGAAAGACTTTTAACAGTAAAAAGTACAAGCCACGCGATGCTACGCAATGTGATACTACGAGCGATAGAAAACAAACAAATAGATCTCGACGCGTCGCACATGTGTATCGTAGCATTGCTATTGCTCTCTGCCAACAAGTAAAAACAATAAAAATTATAATAAAAGATAAAATGCTTAATAATATACTTTAAGCACTCTTAATAGTTCAGAAGATATAATCAAGATACCAGTTAACAATTGTGAACGAAGCATCAAGATGGCAGGATCTTCAGGATAAATATGATTATTTTTAAGAAATAATTAATAATACAAAATTAAAACAATTTATAACTTTTGGAATCATTCTTAGAACTCAAGAATATTAGCAAGTTATCAAACAATGATTATGAGTGTGATAATGTTAAGATAATTAATAATTGGAATCATATGAAAAAATTATGGCCACATAGATCTTTCCTAAAATCAGAATTATTGAGAGTATCTGCAACCTCTATAATTTTAATTGATATTTTTAATATTAAAGTGTGGAAAATTGAAATTCAACAAAATTGAAAAATGATTAGATTAAATTTTCAAGATTCGTGCATTGGCAGTGATTCAAAACGTCTTGTATTATGAAACGGTGAAGATTTTTCCGATCTGATATTATTAAATATGAAATATGAAATATTATAATCTAGTTAAGATATGATCTCAATAAACGAGAAAAGTTATCCTCTGAATATTCAACATGAGTAAAAAAAAAGAGAATGATTCTGTTGAATCAACAGCAGAATTTGATGAATACTAGTTTTGAATGTGCGTGTTGTATTTAGCTATCTATTCTAAATTGTTTAGTATTAAATCAAGGATATTTTAATTTGGAGTTTATTTTAATCTAAAACAATTAAACATCATCCAAACAGATAATTTGAATATCTTTTTTAAAATATTTTTCGCGTTAGCGTACCTAAATCATAAACAGTGATTGTTGTCATCATAAAATATGTCAAAGAATCTGTCACGGAATTCAAAAATAATGTCATCCTGTGTCACGTTGTTCAAGCTTAAAGATCATTTTGCATGGATGTCTTGATGAAATCTTTATCATGGAAAATGAAAAGTTATCAAATGTTCTTATAGATCTGAAAGAATAATCTGATGCTAAAATTGAGATTTATTATTCCAAAAGTTTTAGAGTTCCTTGAAACTCAAACTTTTCTTGGTTTCTTGTAGATGCTTTGATATCTACAAGAAACCAAGAAAGTAGATCAACACAAAATTTATTGTTAACGAAAAAAATTATGAATATCATTTAACATTCAAGTTGTTTATAAAATTCAGGAAATTAGAGAAAGCTATTCGCTAATTTGATGTTTTGAACTCTAAATAATATGCACTTTATTTTACTTGTAAAAACTATTGGCATGACAAGATGCATGTTTTCTCCGTTGTAAAGAATAAACAAAGCTTATTCAACATTACTATATTGTATTCTTTTGTAAAATGTTGAGTATTCTGAGTTTTAATGTGAAGAACTTAACTTCCATTCATTGTATTATGCCTAAGAGAAACAGTGTTTCGAATTACAATCGAAAATTTTGAATATATCCTCGTCATAAGTCGGGAATCTCTTGTAGTTATTTTATAACAAAAATGCATATTGACAACAGTACATTTGATATTCAAATAACTTACGATAACGATGGTGAACCTAACACACGTGTCAAAGGTGACATGCCAAGACATTTTGGGTGACACGCATTGTTTATGGACGGTCATCGCCCAAGAACAATCAACACACGCTGCGCTTACTTTGTTCGCGCTCCGGTCGCTTCTTGCTTGCGTCCTTGCATATACTTGCGTGTGATCGGGTGCATTAGTGGCAGATGGACACACTCGATCAGAGTTGTCAGAAAATGTTTGCAAATGTTCACCGTTATATGGCAGTAAATCCGCCCAATTCCGCCCAAACATTCCAGATGTTCTTTTATCGAATATATGAGAGGTAAATTTGAATTTAAGCTAAAATTATGGATATTTTTAGATGTAACAGGGCACTCGAGTTAAGCTAGGTTTCTTTACGAATTTTGATACACCTAGCTCAAATGGTTCGCCATCATTGACTTATGATAAGAGACGTCAACGTATATTTGCTCGAAGGAAAAGGCTAATAGTAGGTATATTGGCTTAATATATGAAGAGGTTATGGATAAAGAGGATTTTATATTATATGATTTAAATGACTCTAATTTAATTTCGTAAATCTATAAATTATTTACCGAATCAACTTTTTAATCATTATCAATAATCATATTAGGTCATTTATGGAGAAGTTTTTTTAGAATGAAGAAATCTATAAATTCAAACACGTAATTCTTGAAAAAAGAATTCGGATGTAAGAAAATTTGAAGTGATAGCATGAATAAAGTTATAGATAACTGATTGCAACAATCGTTAGAGATTATGATCCAAACAAGATTAACGTTGTTCTATAATTTCACTTGAGAATTTATCAATTTAATTGAGAAAATTTTATGTTTTAATCCCGTAATTTTGGGATGGATCATTGTGTGATCTTCTATGAATACTGTTTGGGAAAAATTGTCTTCAAATACGTTGCGATAATCTCTAAGCTCCATTTCGAATGCTGTTAAAAATTTGGAAAAGTACGAATAAGCTTGCAAGACAGTGAAAAGAATATAATAGTTAATAGTTTAACAATAGTATCTCGATCATTTTTGTATGTATTGAGCACGAATCACAAGCGTATAACTTAAATTTCGAATTCAGTTTATGCTTGTGGTTTTTATTTCTAAAGTGAAGTTTGACTCTTCCATATTTCTTGCTATATAGGATTTCATAAAAAGTTGCTGTTCTATACATTGAATTCATTTTTAGAATTTAAGTTTTGTATAAAATTTTAACATTCTTAACTCATTTCTTGAACTTACAGATCAATAAATTAATTTTAAATGAAATAAGAGATGCTTTATTAATTTTTAATTTGCTCGTTTTGTACGGAGTCATTCTATTAATAGAAGACTAGGACCTTTATGTTAACGAGATGAATAATTAAAATTTATATTTTAGACTAATTTTTATACACCATTAGATGGTTAAATTCGATGACAGTGTTATTAAATTTAATACATAACAAAGTGAAGCACAGAAATAACTTTACTCTTTTCTCTCTCTCTCTCTGCTCATTTGTCAGAATTTACAACTTCATATTTTCTTCAGAATCTTTTGTAGACAAAGACTAACATGCAAGTTTGTTTATAATTTAACTGCATAAAAATAATTCGAATCAAACTAAAAATTAGTAAATAAGTAATATGATTATTAATTACAATAATCATCATGGAAAAAGATCAGTGAAGTTTAAATTTTAAAACTTTTACGCTGTATTTCGCAATAAATTTTTTGCTATTTATCGCGAAATACGAAAAAAAAAATGCTGAAAATTTAGCCTTGGATGATTTACAAGAAGAAACTAAGAGCTATTTCTCACAAGTTTAATAGAAATTTATTGAATAAAACTAACTAGAATTTTATTAAAAATATTTGAACGTTTTTAATCGTTAAAGAATAACTCACCTTCCTGCTAAGTCGACTAAATTGACTACAGAAGTTTTCGCAGTTTCATGCTCTTGTCTCTTCGTTTTTTGTATCAGCGTGATTCCAACGATAGTATGAGCTCGACTACAAAAAGAATTATTTAATTATTAAATTATTTGTACAGAATTATTTAATTTTACTATAATAATCACCTGCTGGTGGCATTCATATTAGTGGAAGCTATACTCCTGTTCGTCGTTCCTTCGTCGATTCTGCTTTCGATGTCTTTATGTTTTGTTACTAAAAATGTTTTCAGACCTTCTGCTATAGAATGTAAAGGAAAAAAAACAATAGTTATTTATTTAACTTTAAAACCTCTTTGCGCTTTTAAGCTTACCGTAAAATCCTTTCTTTGGATGTTCTCGAACTTTTAATCCTCTTTTCCTGTCTGGTACGGGATTGAGTAGATCGCGAACAATTTCGTTATAAATTTCAAGCATGCTGAATCTCACCTGTTTAAATAAGGAACAAAAAAGCTCTTAAAAGCCTATCTCTAAAAATAAATTCACTTAAACTTGTTCATAATTAGAGAAAGAATATAATAATTTAACATTTAAAGTGTTCCTAATTATCCTTTATATTATGATTATATTAATTTATACCTTCTAAATTTTTATACTACAAATCAGTTAGTATTGTGAAATAAAGTTTTAATTGTTAATTTAAGATATACGATTTAAATAAAAATTTATTGACTTTTCTTTAAATCCACTAACTTCAAATTCCGTGCTATCTCCGGATTTCTTCTGATTTTCGATACCATTAAACATATCTTCACAAAACCTGGGTACAATACCTGAAAGATAGTTCGGAAATGTTTTCATATATATAGAATTTTATATGGCACGCTTTTGCATTTTAACGTTACCTTTATTGATACCATATCCGATAACGGACCACGATTTTCCGGAACCTGTTTGTCCGTAAGCAAAAACAGTAGAATTATATCCTTCCCACGCATTGTGCAAGATACCTTTGCCGAGCTCGTTGTATATCTTTTCCTACCAATAAAAACTTAATTATTATTATTCATTGAAGTAACAAGTTTGGAACTTATCATTTTCAATACAAATTTAAAGATTTCATTTCGGGAATGATTTACGCATGTTGCAGTCCTCACAAACGATGCTTAATTCGCACATAAGTGATCATTATTAGAAGAATTTTTCTAGTCGTTACGGTTTCATTCAGCATGATTAATGCTCGAAAATTGTTATGATGTAACTCCCATTGTTCTCTCCAAAGAATTCTGTCCGGATTACATGATTATATAATTAATTACTGAAAAAAACGTAAATCACCATTGAAAACTTCAAACAATAATAAAAATTATTCTACTGCATTTACACTATATGGATGCTATAGAATAATTTTGCATGCAACACGCTAATGTAGATCCATTTAAGGTATAATCCATATAAGTGATGCCCTTCGCTCTGTATCTCCATCACCCAATAAACTATTTAATTGATAAATATTTAAAGATTCGCAAGATTTTCACATAAATTTCTTACTTGATTAATATTTAATGTAAGAATTACGTGTAATCAGAGCACATGTTTTCAATCCATTCTAGTTAAAAGAATCATCTAGGAAATTTGCATGCAACACGATAATGTAGATCCATTTAAAGTCATCATTCAACGTAATTACGCTTCGAATAATTCATTTAATTAATCTTAACGACTAGAAAATTGTAACTTAAGGTTATAGGTCTATGAAACATAACAATACCATACAGTAAATTAATTTATGAAGTCTATCACTTACTTGATCGCAGAAAATGGAACCGTTGCGATGATCGGGATCAGGAGAACAATATCCATTTTCTAATTCTCTATAACCGTCGTGAGACCAATAACTATAATCATAGGTGAATTTTTTTGGCTGTTCTTTAGGTGCATCGGGATTATGCAGAAGAGTAACGTTTCCTCGCATTGATACGATGTTTTTTGCATTTCTCTGCTTCTCACGTTGGTTGTATGATTACATTAAGGATAATTAAGCTTAATGATGGAAATTTTCTCAATAGTTTTATATTAATTATAATTATCAATTTAATTTACTACCTTATAAATGGGTGCAGTTTCTAATTATCAGATTTTTGATATTGTTTGCCACAAAGCCGAAGTTTTTGTTGAATCAACACGACACAATTTATAATGGAGGAAAAAAGAGGCACAATTTGGCTAATGTGCCTCATTTCCGTTGTCATTAATTCGATAAAGGTAAATATTTGTGCGACATCAGAAGTATTTTCCAATCTGTCAAAAATAACTTATAGTAAGTGAAAGGATAGAAAAATATAAAGAAAAAAAATTGAGAAAGAGAGGGTATTATCTGTCACACAGATAAATAAATCTTGTACATTCCATTAAATGCGATAAAGTCATAAGACATAAAAAGGATTTCTAAAGTATGACCGTAAATCTATCCACAAAGTTTTTATTCGATTGACGAATCTTCTCTCTCTTGTTGATTTTTTTCTTCTTATTTACTTCTCACATAAAGTTATAATCTGAGATATCGATCGCTAATCGAAAATTTTGTCTTACACAAAGTTAAAAAACATTGTCTGTCCGTCTGACACTTTTTTAATTTAATAAAAACACGCTTTAGATTTTTATAGAATTATCGCGTCACTCTAAAAGCAATCCCTCACAATTTAAAAAAAATTGCTCTACAGCTTTCATTTCTACAGATCATATAAACGTTCATTAGGATCACTGTAGTCATTTTTACTACTTTTTGCTAGTTCGAAACAAATTTATATATACCTGGCAAGGTAAAACTCGATCTGAGGATATGTGCCAAAATTAATGAATATGTGATATATGTTTGCATCATGTTTAAACATAGAAGCAGATGACTGGCATTTTTATTCAGTAAAATGAAGGCACTAAACTTTCATGGCACTAAATTCAACGATGACGAACCCTTTGTGATCATAGCAAATATAGGTACATTGCTTTATCATTGATACATACAAAAAAATATAAGTTTTCAAGTATCAAAATGCAATCGATTATATGGAAATCACGATTTTTTGCATTTACAAAACAGCAATTTAAAAAATAAAGTTTTTATACTACCTTAAGTGGAATTACTTTTGGTGCAATATATTTAAAAAAATTGCTTATACACTTAAATGTTTATAAATCTACAGGAACCTCATAAATTCTTGATATCATTTAAACTATTCTGAATATCTCTGACAATTCAGTACATTGTATAAGAGCATATTTTTTACTGTAATGAGTAATAAATTTCCTTAATATAATTGTCACATTATTTATATTTGATACTCGTAATATGCTTTCAGATTGTCGCCATTCTTAATCAGTCTTAAGATCATAAAACTTTATGCTCATTAAAACATGACATTAACATCTATAAACTTTATGAATTATATTGGCATATTCTGTTTACAATTTGTTTTCCATAACACGTTTACAAGACATACTTGTATTAACTAGAACAGCATTTTTATCGTGCCAAAAAACATTAAGAGAATATAATTTTCTAGTAATTCAGTTTTGCATACCGCTTCATGTTGGTACGAAGTATTATAAGAATAAAGCAAAACAGAAGTTCGAAACTAAGAATGGATTTTTAATCATTAAAAATGCGATTTTTTTTATATCGAATATAAGTGCAAAATATATTTTACTTTATTTTTTTTAACTAGAAATTTTTAGTTTCTTAAGAAAAAAACCATAAATGCGGATCGTTAAATTTGGATTTCTTTACATAAGCTTATTATAAAACTGTTGTTTTATATACTTAGTTGTGTTGATATCCTTTTAGGTTAGTTTACAATTTGTTTACTCAAGTGATTGCATAAGATTATATCTTTATCGATAAACATGTATCTGTATTCTTTATTTTAATCTATAATATTTTAATGATATCCAGAAAATTACGAAATTAAGTATAAATGATCAAATATTTACTTAGAACAGTATAGATAATATATTAAAAATTATAAATATATATTGGAAGAATCACTTATATCAAAATTCGATCATACTAAAAATGCATCATTTATACAGACCATACAGATCTATATTTTAAAATATCAATCAGTATGTCTAGAATCTAGATTTTATTAACGTGATCAAAGTCGTGTTCAGTGACGTGATGTACGTAATGAATTTCACAAAAATCTATGGCATAGTTCAAAAATCATTAATTAAATAGATATCTCTGCAATTTGAATGTTATGCTATTTTTAAACAGTTACTATTGAATTAATTGATTTGACATTATATGCGTTTTCAATGACACGATTTTTCGGTGACATTTCATAAAATTCTGTCAATTAATTGAAAAGATAAAGAGATGATCTTAGAACTTCGAATGTCCTTAAATGGTTGAAAGCTAGGAGGTTAAAACTGCGACGTGGAGATTATGTTTAATGGAGAAACATCTCTATAAAGTTTCACAAAGATATATTAATTAGTTCACAAATTATTAATGGAAGAGCTGCAGTTAATACGCGATTTAAATCCTACTTTCCGAAGGAAACAAGATTAAAAAGTGATCTAGTTGAACATGAAATACAGTAATAGTATAACGAAAAGAAAGTTTTAATATGTTTTTTTTCCTATTAGTTTGTATTGCGAAAAACTAAAATTTTCAAATATTTTTCCTCGAGAAGTCAAATTTAGTTTATTAAACATATTTAATCGGCAGCTCTCTAATTTATGTCTAAAAAGTAATTTATGTATCCAAATTTTCACTTTGATTTCATTTAAAAAAGTCACGATTATTTTAAATCAAATCTTCAACATTTTAACAATTTATGTGAAGAATCGTTTGTCTTCGTTGTTTTGATACTAATCCAATTTTAACCATTAAAAAAAAAAAAAACCTTAATTTTAATTAAACAGTTTAACCTATCACAAAATTTATATAGAGATACCAAATACAAAAAGTAAAAAAAATAAAAAAAAAATAAAGTGTTCTTCTCTTTAATAAAAGAAGATAAAAATTTCATATTTCAATAACAAATTATAATTGTCACAGCGTGTCCGATATAAAACTTTCTAAAGTCAAATTTGACGTATTATAAATTTGGCTTATAAGTTATTTACCAAGCACTCTTATCCGAATCACATCAAACACAAAAGCGGCTTGTCTTTTGGTTATTGACTGAATCAAATTAGAAACACATTTATAATTCAATACACTTTAAAACGATAGAACATTTTTTTTATTTTTATTTTTTAATAACAGTGAACCTACGTTACACGTGTATATCCATCAAGATCATAATTGAATTCTAAAAGTATTTCCTAACAATAACTAGAAACTGCACTTAAAACTAATGCTCCGTTCGCTTTAATATATTTCCATAATATTTTTTTTTCTATATATATATATATTATGCGCAGTATATAAAATTCCTCTTTTTTTTAATTTTATGTCTTCCATCAAACTCTCCATGTTTATTAGAGCGAAGCTTACAATCAAGGAAATTATGACGTTACCCTAGTGACCATCTATACGCTGTCATACACATTCAAACTGTTGTCCGAACATGACGTAATGATTTATCGATTATTACAAAAGAGAATACGTCATTAATGCCGAATTACGAATGCCACTGTTACGAATTATAAAATAAAAAAATAAAACACCACTCGATTTTGTCGATTTCTCTTCTAATTAATATAAAATCTTCGATATCACAAATCTGTCAGAAGACTCGAGCTGATAATTATGATAACGGAATAATGAAGATGAATTTGTAGCTATGCTAACTGTATACAGAAAAACATTTGCGATAGTTTCAAATATAACAAAAACACAACGATTAGTTACCAAGATACAATAAATAGTCTACTAATATACTTTATGATGTTAGTACTATCCTTTGAATTATTGAGTCGAAGTTTCGATCATTTTTTTTTTTTTGTTGGTTTTTCTCCTCTCGGGTTATACCGTGTGTATTATCAAGATGACATATTTTCTCCTAGTATATATAGACCTATAAATAACAAAATCTAATCTAGTATATTGTTTATTACTTCAAAATATAGTTTTAAATCGATTTATCTTCTAAAAGTGCCTCAGAGGCGGTATATAAAGAACGAAGTTATCAATATAAAGACGATTTTTTAAACATTTATTAATTATTAAAACAGTCATCTTTTAAGCATTTTTATCATAATTAAGAATGTTTCCATAATTCTATAATTATAAACGAAATATAACGATGCTAAATTATCAATACTTTATACAATAAATTCGATTTGTTCGTTATTAAATGGACTGTATCCATGACATTTTTAATCTTTTAAACTTTACATAATTTAGCTTATAAAAACCACAAGAAATCTTTTAAAATGCACATTAAACGTCATTTAAGTTGAACTAATAAGGCAGTTTAGCATCTGGATTAGAGATATTTGTGATTAATGGTATGAAACTAACTCGAAGCATTTTTGATCAATAAAAATGTTTTGCATTAAATATTAAGAATACTTTTGATAAAATGAATATTTCTGTATATTGTTTACTTATTTTAACCATTATAAAATATTACTTTTCAGCATAAACTAGTATATTTTGCTTACGAAAAGATTTCTTTTTGAAAATGCATACAATAAAATTTTAATCTGTAAATTTTCGCTAATCTTGACATCGGTTTAATTACATATTTTATAATTTTTCATTCTCAGTTTTCAATCACAACATTTAATCTATAGAGCTTCAAGCCGTTTATGTAATTAATTATCTAAAATCCGATCTAAAATGGCATAAATGGGTTTATAGTGTGCGGTATGGCAAAATAATTAAAATGTTCATTTTTTTTTTTCAGATAATTTTCGAATCAACAGACAGCCTAGTTAATGTGAATTATCGAATATTAATTCATATTTTGTGCTTATTTAATAATTTTCAGATTTGTAGAATGTAATAATTTATTTAAAAAGCATTCATTAATAATTAAAATTATAATAATAAAATTCAGCTTTATCAAGAATTTTTTAACTTATTAAAATATCTTTTATTCTATTATAAATATCTACATATTTATATTAAAATTATCTTTACTTTTATTATCATTTATTTATTTATTTATTATTATTATTATTTTTTAAGTTTACAAAATTGAAACATCTCATTAAAATATGATATACCTTCAGGTTACAAATTAAATATATGATACTGTATATATTAAAATAAAAAGAAAAGAAAAATATTTATTTATTTTTTTTTTTGTGAGAAAAACTGTTTATCGCGAACCGAATTCTTACAAATTCTATTATACCTATCGAAGCGCAATACGAATTTTTTTTATGTTTATGAATTTAAATATAACTCATAAATTTAGTAGATACAAATGGAAAATTTTATGAATTTACTTATGTTTTCCCAAAGTATAAAAAGAAAACAGATTCGTAACAAAAATATTTAAATTTTATTCTTAAAATTCGAAGACTTAACTCTAGTAAACATAGAGTAAATAATCTCAAGTTCGAGGAAACTTTCTAAAAACCGTAATTATTATAATATCTACGTATTATAATTCGGGTCGATGATAATCTCTTTCTATTATCACAAATTATTCGACCTTGAAGCAAACCTATTGGTGTCATTTCAAGGTTTTAGATCGATAGTAAACAGAAATTCCCAGAATAGCATGTTTGCAACGCATCTAGACTTTACAGAATACTTCGCGTAACGATCTAATCATCGTAAAAAAATAAAAAATACGTGCATGAGAATTATTTCTCATAAAAACAAGCTCGTTTAATCACAAAATACGTAACGAGAACAGTTAAATAGAAAAAAAAAAAAACTAACTACAGTTACGTTACTTTTTTAGTACGAACGGTGTGTACGGTAATCGTTTATTATTATCTATTATAAATGTATTCTTCTTAGAAAATACTGATTTATTATATAGAAAAACTTGGTTGATTTATACTGTAGACAATTCCGAGAATCGTATGTTTAAAATATTGTCACGTAAATTCATTTTGGAAATTTTTTGCATCGCTGTTAAGATTATGAGAAAAGTAGGTAAATAAACACATCGGTCTTTGTCAGTTTTTCTAAAAATGGCGTTTTTGTTCGATAAATATTCATTTAATGCGAATTTTTAATGAGTTATGCGACGTATAAACACGAACATGAAGTCGCAATTATTCTCTTAATAATAATAACTAGATAGAGCATCATTATGTTATTATTATTTTTTTAACATTTTGATTGACACTCATTAAGTACACATTCGCTCCTAAAAGTGTACTTAAGAACAGTTATGTACTAATTTATAATTAATTAAAAATTAAAAAAATTAATTTATTTAAAAACTTTAAATTAACTCAATTATTATTTCACTTTTAATTAGAATCCATTTAAAACTAAAAATATGTCTTAAGAGTATCACATGTTTTTGTATTTAATAATGTTAATGTGACAAAAATCTATAATAGAATAATAATGTTTTGCATATATATAATTTTTTAATGTTTAACATGCAAATTACTTAAAAATTATATAGAGTTTTTTTATGTAATATAAAGTCAAAACTAATTATCTCTGTCGAAAATATTAGTTTGTATAGGATTTGTTACACATCACATATTATATATGTGGAAGATAGAGTTTGGTCAAAGTTTGTGTGGAAATTTAAAAAATATAATTTATTAAAAAAATCATTATAGATATTCAGTAGATATAAAGTTGTTTTATTTTTAGAAATTAACAAATGAGGTCGAATAAATATTATTCTAATACAAAAAATGGATCTATACAATTGGTATGAAGGGGGAAAAATGTTATATGCTTGTTTGTTTAATAAATGTAGAGGTTTATTATTATTTAGTGGTTAAAACAATTCATAAAAATTAATATAAAATGTTTATTATTTACATAAATGGTTATGAAAGTTTAAAAAAAATAAAATGCTTTACAGATTCACATAAATTATTGTTATTGTTTGTACAGCATAATTGCTTTAAATTAAAATAATAATAATAATAATTAATAAATAATAATAATAATAATTAATAAATAATAATAATAATAATAATAATAATAATAATAGAGTTTTAAATTTAAAAATTTGCAATTATTTAATTTTCTTAAAATATTTTTTCTTAAAAATTCATACTTAATTAAAAATAAAATGCTTCATAGCCATTTAAAATACAGTAAATGAATAGTTTAACAATAATAAAACTGGAAGTTATATTATTGAATAAATTGAAAAATAATTATTATGAAAGAGGAAAAATAATATTATTATAAAAAAATAATTTAATATCCTGCATTGTTATACTTTCAAATTTATTAAAACTTTTATAAATTAAAAATACCAATTTAAATTAATAGCAAACTATATCAAAATTTATCTTTACAGATATAAAAATTAATTCTATTGCAATTATAAATTGTTTTTCCTATAAAAGTTTGTCTGATAATGCAAATAAAAAATAATTTTAAAATTTACATTGGTTAAAATTTATTATTTTTTTGCATTGTCTGAGATTAAACTTACATATATGCTGAGTAAGAAACTGTTTTTAGAATAAATTAATTAGTAAATTAATGTTTAAATAATTATTATTTAATATTAACTAATAATATTCTGTTAACAGTCTGTTTATTCTAACATATTGCCCAAAACGAAGGAAGTTATCAAACAAACTAAAAATTCTTTTTTTAATATTAAAGTTTTATCAAAGAGATAAACACGAACTAGTAAAAATAATTCTTTAAGACGAATAATTAATAAATTAACGATTATAAAAGAGTTTTACGCTTCATTAACTTACTTTTAAGCACTTCGTTCCTGTTAAACTATTAGAAATTTCTCGTAAAACTTTCGCTTCTGTAAACAATATCGGGAGGCACATTCAACAGTGTTTTTCCCCCCTCCTCTCTCACTCTCTCTCCTTTTTGCGCATTATTTTCCATACTCAAACTTTAACAGACTGGCTATTTTCTATTTATTATTTTATTTTTTAAGGAAGAAAAAAAAAGGATATAAATGGCCGAACTCGAACGGCCACTTTGACATTTTCTACTTCTGGCATGACGACTTATTAATCCGGTATGAATATTATGAAGTGTTTTATCCAACACTGAGCCATACCTGCAACCATGTCACCAAATCGAGCCAAGAATGAATGGATCTCCTTTCGGGGTTTGTTTCGCCACAGTGTTATATCGGTCGCCTTGACAACGAGTCATGCCAATCAATGACTGGTAGGTTTAACACTAATGGAAGAGCCAGAGGAATCTACCTTCTAGTCGACACCCACTACTGTCCTATTCCCGACATGTTAAGTATGCTAAACATGTTTAACTACAGTTGAGGTGAAAATGGAATTTTAATTTTATTCCATCAATTACTTTATTTTTATTTAGTAGTCACTACCGAAATGTCATTTCTTAAACATGAAAACGCGAGATTTAATTTTACGAGAACTTCCAAAATAGATTTCTTTTTTATTTTTTTGTTATTTTTAATAAATTTATGGGTGTGGTTTGAGGAAAAATAATTATTAAAAATTTAATACAGTCTCGAATATAATCCGTCAAAAGAGCGGTTTCTAAACTTAGCGTATATTATTATTATTTTTCAGGCAATTTTTTAAAAGTTTAAATAGTAATTTGTCTAGTAAAACGTCTGGAAATTTTTACTCTATATAATGTACACATACAGTGTCTAGAAAATGCCACATAAAGTGTATTAAAAAAGGATATTAAGCATAAAGAAATCTACAGAGCGATTTCCTGGAAAACTACTTAAACGTGGCGGAACATACAGGTTAATCTATTTTTTATTCCACAGAAATGATTTCAAAACTGTTTAAAAACACTATTGTGAGTCACTGGAAATATTGCTAGTCAGTTATAATCATTCGTGAATAATTTTTTTTTTTTCATTTTAATTTTGCGCATCAATTATTTTTATTCCGTGACTTATCGGAAGAACAATTTTTAAAACCAGGCTAGTACCGCTAAAAGTAACGCTATCGTTTCACTTATTTTTTTAAAGGCAATAATATTTGTAAGGAAAACATTTTGACCCATAAAATTGTATAAATATTATCCAATCTACGTACAAAAATCAAAAAAATGTCGCCGGTAAAAAAGTGATATACGCTGTTATTTTATCAGTACACGTTAGATCGCAAAAATCCGCCTATCATAAAATCAAATTTACGATTCTTCTTACTGAGAATTTCATCCTTAAACGTTCTTGTAACGGCTTATGTGGACTATACACTCAATTCTCTAACTACAAAGTTTATTCAGCTCACATCAACTAATTGCCAGAATCGTAATTCAAGACGCATTTACGATTTTTGAAAGTTTCTACAAAACTTCGATAATTTAAATTGGTTCTTGAATAAAAATATGGCTCGCAATTTAAGAACATTTATAAAAATAATAGTATAATAATAATACGGAATATCTGTAATCTCTAATAATAATTCGGCATAACTGTATTTAAATATGCATTATTTAATTACAATTTTTACAGTTAACGATCTCTTAAAACATTATGCGGATTATTTTATACAATATTTTAAATGCTTAAAAAATTAATTATTAAAATTGAGTTAGGAAATTTTAATAATTTTTCCATTAAATTTTTGAATAAATTGCCAGAAAGCAGATTAAAAAAAAAAAAAAAATGGTAATTGTTTTAATTTTTATGTGAAAAATCTCGGGGAAAAAAAAATTCGATTATTTTGACACGAATTAATGTGTAAATTAATTTATTTTTATGATAATGGAACGTGATGAATAAAATAATGCATTATTTCTTTTCAAAACGATTGAAAAATATTTGTAACCCACTTCAAGTAAACATTTTTTTTAAATGCTGAACATCTCATTTTTTTCTTAAGATGATAGTATTTACGGACGAGCGATCCAACTATTACATCAGTTAAATTCTCATAAGCAATAGTTACACTTGGGATGTCACAGTTAATGGCTTTTACGTAAGTACGAATGTAATTCGACAATTGACAAAATAAAATAAAAATCTAATTTTACACATTTCTGAACAGGATAATTTCGTAATCCAAGCCACGAAGAGTATTTATTTTTTTTATTTAAGTTATATTTTTTTTTTTCTTGCTTTCGGCTAGAAAACGTAACTCCCGATCATCAATCCTGAATTTATGTCCCTTTTAGCTCAGAGGCAGAAAAGCTTGACGAAATTTCATCAATATTTTGAGTTAATAAATGATACCATCGTTATTTAATTTATTATCGATGATGTTGAGAACATAGTGATATAGATAAATATCTGTTTTAAATACTATCTCATTTGATTATATATTTTATATAGTTATCTTATTCTTTTCTGTAGGGAAATCTAAAATGTGAAGATGGACAAGTGATGAAATGACGATAAAGCACCGTAGTTAACATTAATGTAGAGAGTTCGGCAGATCGAAGATCCTGATTACTTTCTTTAAACCCACCCATACTTTAATTAATTAATTAAATCACGATACGTTAGCGACAGACTCAATTAATCAAAAACTTTCCATAAATTTTAATAAAACTGTAACAACAAAAATGAGTCTCATTAATTTCATAAAATATAATGTGGCGTGAAGTTAATAGCAACATAAGCTTTAAAATTTTACACATTGTATTAATGAAAAAATATTGATAAGTTTGATCTTTTAAGCTAATAATTATTACGTAATAATTATTTATGACGTAATAATACGCTTGATAATTCATTTCATTTCAGTTATTGATTTTCAAAAGAACTGAAACAAATAAGTTTGGTTTTTGGAATGGACAATTGAAAAAAATGGACAATCAATGATATGATTACATCATAATCAATGTTTTGAAATAAACAAACTAAAAATATTGTTACGTCTTAAGCTATGGTTACGTAATATTTATGACGTAATAATACATAGTGAAATAAAAATATTTTTGTATTTATAAACTGTTTTTTGTAATGGATTAAATATAGCCAATGGTTATCAGAGGGAGAAAATAAGAGAGGCAGCTGCCCCGGGCCTCACGATTGTAGAGGACTCAATTTTCACGATTTTGGGGGCTTTTTACCACTGTATATTTATCAATTTTGTCATTTTAAATGTAAGCAAGCTTCTGTGAAATAAATAAATGTTATAGTTGAATAAATATTAAATATCACTGTTTTTATTTTCTTGTCTACAATTTTAATTTTGAAGGGCCTCAAAAATATCAGTTGTCCCGGACCTCGCATCTTCTCTGAAAGGCACTGAATGTAACGGCAACTATAACAATTTTTCATTGTCATAGTTGCCGTTATGTTATATTGTGATGATAATTGTGCTAATAAGAGAACATGATATATAATGTAGTTTATTAAATAACAATTATTAAGTTATTATATAAAATAAGACGAGATAATATGACCAAAAATTAACTAACTTAAAATATTAATGACAATTTCTAACACTGCAAAGGATTTATAAATAGTTAAGTAGATTTTATTAATTTAAATTTTGCATAGTAGTAATATTAAATGTACAATTTTAAATATATGCTGTTGAATTTTAAATTAATACTAAATGTATTAATTTTACTATTAAAATTAATACATTTAGTACTAGTAAATGAATGATTTGAATAAACAGATGCTTGTAATTTAGACTTCGCCAACCTAATTTCTCCATGGATAAACTGCATTTAAGCAGAAAACGAATGATGAACATCGTAATTTATTCGAATTTATATTAACTGATTATCTTCAAAAATGTTTTAAAACATTAGACAAAACTTATCATAATTTATGATTTGAAATTTAAATTACTGTTTATTAAAATTTGCAGTTAATGATTACTTTGCATTATATAGGCCTAATTAAAAGGAAAGAAGTTTATCATACTATGGTGTTAGATAACCAGCTGTTTCTAGTATAGTATAAACAGAATTGTATAGGCCCTATTCAAATTTGAGCAATGTAGTATATTTAAAGACAATCATGTAAGTTGTATTATTCAAATATAATGAGAAATTTGAATTTTCTTTCAGAATTTTGTGATCTGAGAGCTTGATGTATAGTTGATTCTGCTATTTATAATTTTTATTTTATTTTGTACATCTTCTATACGAAAATACTATGATGATAAAATCAATAGTAGCAGTATGTATGCAAAAAATACTTCAATAAACAATGTGTGTTTTATATAAATAATCATCATTGTCTATATAATTTATGAAACAGATTTTGTTTGGGTATTGCACATACTTTTTCACTTAAGATGTAAAGAAAGCTATGTTATGATATAATTATTATTCAGTATCAGTATGGCACGTCCTTACATTACCCCACTTTTTTATTTATCAATTCCTTTTATGAGACTATAAGATCTTTTTTTTTAATATTTTTTTCGATAACATTATCACTAAATGGCAGCATGTGTTAGCGCAAGGATAATTCACATGCATTACTTCTGAAACTTTTAGAAGGTATATAAAAGTTTGTGCAGCATATAAAATTAATTGCATTTAAATATTACTCTGGCAGTGCTGAACATGCCAATTAGTATATTATAATCATTTTAAGTTCACATATTACAAAAAATATTAAAATCAGGCCTATACTATAATGATACAAACAATTCTAGAAAAAAATAAAATCGACTATTTTCTGAATATGTCCTTTATTTTCGAATGATTAAAGTTACGAAATTAAAATATATATCATCATATTCGTCTTGAATGTCATAAGAATTTATTAAATAGTCTGGTAGTCTTATCATCAATACTATACTAATATAATTATTAGTTATTACTACTAGCTGATCTATTCAACACGCTGCTTGAGTATTATTTAAAAGTAATTAATATATATAAATAATAGCATAAGTTTATTGGCTATTATTGACAGAAAATTTAATTGAATATAACAGAATGCATGATAAACAGATACATACTAAATTTAATAAAATAAGATAACAACCCATGGGATTTTCATTCATTCCTATCCTTCAACCGACCTCATTATGACTCATAACGGGTATTGCGCAATCAGTGATAAATTCTGAAATGGCTATCGTCATATATAATATATTCCTCAGGAGATTCGGCGGCATTAATCAACCAATCAATCATTCAATCAAAATAACGAGAAATAAATATGAAAATAACATGAATATAAATTTGGGAATGATGTTAATTATGAAACATTGTTTTTATGTTCATTGAAGCGGATAGTCATAATTAAAAATGAATATAAAAATACTAGAGTTGTAGAAGAATTAGAGAAACAGTATAGTATAGTAATATTAGTAGTATAGTTTTGAAATAAAATGTAAGATTTAAAAAATTAAAACCTTAAGATTTCTCTCTCTTTTTTATTGAAAATTGTTGGTAAAATAAATAAATTAATTAATAATATTGCATTAACATTCCATCAGATTATGCGAAAAATAATTAATGCTTTTTTTAAATCTTTGAAAAATTTTGCATTGTTATGGTTAAATGCATGTATAACTATCTAATTGTCATCTTATTATACAATTATCTGTCAGCTAGTAAGAGCACTTGTACAGCCAGTAAAAGTATTGTACAAGTGCTCTTACTGGCTTACTAATTGAACATATTTTCTTTCAATTTATTCAACATTTCTAGAAAATCATATTTCTCATTTAGCTATTGAAGTTTTAGATGTTTTCAAAGATGATGTAATTGTTTTAATTTCTTTATCACTTCACACATCTAATTATTCAAGCCTTTAGATGCAAATGGATATAGTCGAATCCATTGTAAGAAATTTTATATTGCAACAGCTTGCAATATAAAATTTCTGGAATTCCCAGATGAGTCCTTATCTGGGAATTCCAGAATCTATCTATGATATACCTACCATTGCAAAAATAGCTCTCACTATAATTACTATACCTAAAAATGTGAGACTGGCTTCAAAAAAAAAAAAAAAAAAAAATTGATATTTAGCTGTTAAATCAAAATGCATTTACGTAGGATGATTTCATTTGCTCTGATGTAACTGACAGACTTTTGCCGGAAGATAAATCTATACTATCAGCTATGAATGATTATCAAGAAGCCAAGAAGCGGCATTCAAATATTTCACTGCTTAAATAGGAAACATATAATTATAAAGAAATCCTTTATTATATATCATATCAACTTAATAAGAACATAAAATTTTTTATTTTCTTGATATAGGGAAATATAACCATTCACATATAGCTACAGATAAAGAAAATTATTTAAATAAAACTGTTGAAAGTCAATCTCTGAAGGATGTGATGGCTTATCCGAAAGATACAACAAGAAAAACTAAATATAAAAAAGATCCATTTTCATAGATACTCTTGTTAAAGAATCCCTACGAAAAGAACAATTTAGAAGAGATAAAAAGGAAAAAAAAAATTAAAGAATATAGAACAAGGAGGAAAATTATTACAAGCTATCAAGATAAAAATAATCACGAAAGTACACATTAATATTATTACGAAAAACAAGAGTTTATCACCGAGTGAGGACGAAGATTATTTGTGTAGTCTATTTTTTCAAAGTAAAAGTGGAGGAAAATAGTTCAGTTTTTCTCCTGTAAAAATTGGTCTCACGTGAAATGTATAAGAAATGAATAGTTGCGTAAACTATACATCAGAATATAACAATGATTGAAAATAATTATTACATTTTGACAGAATTATATATATATTCATTTATCATCACTATTTTCTGATATAAAATCACAAATAACATACAAGACATTATATTACCTTTGACTGTACTTTTTAATTATTATTCTAATTTTAATTAAATTTTTTATCAATAAGTCTATTAAATAGGCAGTGATTCTCATATATTCAAATTAAATATGACTAATGTCTATCCAAATGATCGAACAACATTCAATCCAGGATATTTTTTTTTATCTCTTCACTATCGTAAACAGTGTGGTGTGCCGATTGAATTTTTTATATTTAATTTTAATTTTTTTTCTAATACATGTTATAACTTACTGGCTAGTGTAATATATGCTTGGCAAATAAACTGTCTAGAATAAATAAAATTTTTACTAAGAGAACAGAAATATTTTCTTTAAAAAATTTACATAGGTAAGCAAATATTCAAGCTATCAAATGTTCGGTGGTTTCAAAGTATGACATTTAATACTTCCTTTAAAAAAATAAGTAAAAATTATCACGAGCTGCCTCGGTCTTTCCTATCTACAGCAGTAGTTCTCAATCTTTTCCGGAGTGAAGAACCCTGAAATTATGTTGTGATATTTTGGAGGACTCCATCATAGCTACTGAATTAAATAAAATAACTAAACAAATAAATATTTGACTTTTTATTGAGTTATTTGAACACATATATAATATAACACAAAAAGCATAAAATGTCCTATTCAACTGACATATTCATAAAATTATTCTTTATCATAACTTTTATTCAAATTTATACTGATCTGAAAATTTTGAAAGAATCCTGATTAAGAACCATTGCTCTGCATGACTGACCAAAATAAAATTATATTGTGATTATTGTAATTGATAGATAAGTCAAAGATTCTCAAATTAAAAAAAAAAAAAAAAGCTTTTAAAATTAGAAGACAAAATTGGATTTAGAAGACTTCATAGAATGAAAAAACATATAGATGATTAAACAACGAATTAAAAAAATTAGCATGATATAATTTAATAATATTTAAATAATAACATAATGCAATAATGATGGATAGCAATAAATATGTTTGTTTTGCTGTACAGCGTTTAAAATCTGACGACTAATTATGAAAAACATTTAAGTACACTTATTTTTTATTTTCATGAATTTTTCTAAATAAAACCTAAAAATTATAGTTTGGAAATAATTTAATTTTGAATTGTGGTAGCAATGAAATCTAAATATCGTATTAAATTACTAATAGAGGATTAGTTGGGCGTTTTTAATCAGTAGGCTATATTATGCCAGACTATAAAATAATTAAATATAACGAGTAAATACAATATAATAACAAAAAATAAACTAATATATTTTCTCTCGTTTATCTCGCTTTCTAACACTGAAATTATTGTGAAGCTTATATATTTTATTAATGTTACTAGTATGTCATGAAATATGCGGGATGCTGTCATGGAAGAAATTTATTTAAAAAAAATAAAAAATTGGTGATGTAAACTTATAAAATGTTGATCAACATAGTTATCTTATATAAATCAAAATAACATACAACTATTATAACTGAATATGTTTACAATTCCTGCATTGATTATTTAATATAGTAGAGTCCTCCTTTTCCGGTCTTGCTTTAATCGGTCATATTTTCATCGAGTTATAAGCGGAGATAAAAATGAAAAAAGAATAAGTCATTCGGAATTTGAAAGAGAGCGAGCGATAAGATATATTGAACAGCAAGATAAATAATTCGCCATTGATAAAATTCTTATGAAAAAACAAAAAAAAGAGTGAGATTTTGCTTCAAAATGAACTTAAAATCAGAAAGATAAATAAATATTACTTTTTTTTTCTATATAAATGTTTAATAAACATTTTTATCAATATATCGATTTATTTATTTAATTTATGACCTATAAATAGTATTTTGCATATGCTTTCGGATTAATCTGCTATTCGTTTATCCGTCCTGAGATCCAATCCATTGATGACAGTTTCTATGAGCGCTGTCATCATAGAAACTGTCATCAGGGAAGCGATGAGCTAGCGAGGTTAATCGAGAGTCTACTGAAATTCTACTATTACTGATTAGAATATATGCATAATATATATTTTAATCAGTACTAGAAGAGTTTCTGTCACTAACTCCTATCTGCGTATGCTATTATATACACCAGTATCATTATTACAATATTTAATATAGTTACTAGTTATTAAAGTATATGCTATAAGTTACAGCATAGTCGAATAATAAAATTAACTGAATATTGTTTATTTTCTTGTTATTACTAAAAAATAAAATATTCTAAACATAACATTTTTAAAAGTTTCAAAATGTTCATTCAAGTTCCAAAATGCTTTGTTATTTTTCGCCTAAGCGTAAGTTAAAAATAACATTTTCAAACTTAAAAAATGTTATGTTAGTCTTGTTTGGCTAGGTATAACTAGTATAACATTTTAGTAACTTATTTTATGACATTGGCTATGCAAGCAAGGCCTAGGAAAGTCTGGTTTGCTCAAGGATGTTTTGGGTTTACTTAGCAGTAAAACAGACAAACAAGACTGGATAGAAACTACTTGATAGAACTAATAAAAAATTTAAAAAATTTTTAAGAACTTGCTCATAGAATTTAAAAATATTACAACCAATTGTTTATAGTCATTTTAAAATATATGAAATTATATTTTTACAATACCATAAATTCATCTTATTTGAGATTAATGCTATTTGATTTGTAATCTCATTTAAATTCGTATTAATTATTATATTTATTAACCAGTTATAAAGAAATTTATAAAAAAAAGTTTCAAAAATCTTACTGCGCAATTTTAGTTTTCTATCTTGATGTTCGATAGCGCCATCTCGTGAAAAAAACCTATATATAAATTTTATTTTTATTATTTAACTATTTAATTTTTATCGATAAATATTCATATTCTATTTAAAATAATACAGTATATTGTATAATTTTAAATAAATTTATATTCATTCACTTTATAATTTTATAAATTTATTTTGTGTCGCCATCTGTTAATCAAAATAAGTAATTTTTTGTGTTAGTTATTTTAAAATAGAAAAATTAGAGATTTTTTTAATAATAATAATAATAATTTAATTTTTTTAAATTTTAAATATTTTTGAAATTATATATTTATAAACAATAAGAGTATGAGTTTTAAATTTAGTTTCATTAGAAAATGAATACTAAATAACTCATTTGTCAGTTTGCTAGCATTTTAACCCAAAAATGATTTCAAATAAAAAATTCAGAGATTTATGGAAAATGAATTCTTTCATAATTTTTGCTAATCAATGAATAGAACCAGTTTCCAATATATTACGAATTGAAAAAAATTATAAGAAAAGTATTTATAAGAATGTATCGTCAAAATCGGTGAGCGCTGTCATCATAGAAACCGTCATCAGGGAAGCGATGAGCTAGCGAGGTCACATCTATTAGCAAACACTTTGATTATACTTGACGACAGCATCTGTCTGAAGTCAGTATTACGTCTATGGAATCTTATAGTAATAAGATTATTATACTCGCCCATAAACTCAATACTGACTTCCAATGACAGCATCGGAAGACAGTATTGAGTCTATGGGAGAGTATAGTAATCCTATATACTGTACATGAGTAATAAAATTCCATAGACTTAATACTGACTTCAGATGCTTTCGTCAAGTATAATCAAGACAGGTACAGTACTTCTAGATAGGAGAGTGCATGCAGTTGCGAACGAATCAGAAGAGAGAAATGATTAAAAATACAGGTGTCTGAAAATCTTCACTTTCATGAGTAATTTAGGAATTCGATTTATTTGCGCTAACCTCCGAGAGTCGTTAGTTGCCGGGATTTCGAAGGGATTACTTAAATAAATATTCCCGAATTGTTAGTACTGTTACTTAAATATTTCGAATTATAAGAACGCGGTCTATTGTTTTCGCAAACGACGCGACGTCTCCGTTTTATATCCAGGAAAAACTATCGGTCTTATTAATAAACGAGAAGTTGCGTTTCTGTCAGCATTGCTTTACTTCCGGTTGAACTCTGAATGTCGTTTTTTAATCTCATTTCTAAAGTAAACCTCAATGTTCAATTGGAAGAAACTACTTAGTTGAATTTGACCTAAAATGTGGAATGCAACTGACCCAGTTATTTACTCCGGAATGCTTAATGAATAATCGGGAAATGACAAGTGGAATTTTCTATGGAAATAGAAATGCAGAGGTACGAACTGCAAATCCTATCTGATAAGAAATGACTAGAAACATATTTAAGTGCAGTTTTCGATGAGCGTGGTCAATGATTAGTAAAGGTGATATAAAACACAGACCGTCGAGGGCCGGTGGCGCAATGGTAGCGCGTCTGACTCCAGATCAGAAGGTTGCGTGTTCGAATCACGTCCGGCTCAAGGCGAATTTTTTTCTCTTAGAACTCGTTTATTTTCGAAAAACATTCGATGGGGATTTCAGTGAATTTCCCTGCACACGATATGTTTTAGGTATATTTTTAACAACGATAAATCTGCAGTTTTTTTAAAAGGAAGGTCTAATTTATTATGGAGATGATGAAACGCGATCAAATAGTTAAAACTGTCTTCGAGAGTAACAAATTATTTTGCTTCGTCAGGAGTTATTGGAGAAAATCCGAAGATTCGGATTTGATCGTTTCTCTCTCCTCCTAATTTTATCCTCTTTTTCTTAGCGGAACCAAATGTAAACTTAACAGTTATAATGACGCAAGAAGCTGTTTCTTTTCCGGGCTGACGACTTGATAGCCCTCTGCCGGTGATATTAGTAATTTTGAGAGTTTCCTAGGTATGCGATTGATATAGGAAGATCGCGGCGACTGTGAAATTAATTGAGACACTTGAAATAATGATATCATCGATTCCGAAGTTTGATTAATATGCTGTTTTTATTGAAACACTAATCGATACTCCAAGATTGATTTACATTTAGGAATCGAGTTGCTGACGAACTGTATCTTCGACGGCTCGGTAATAATATTCTCCAGCTTGAGTTCTGTACTGGCGAAAAAATTCCAATGCGTGTTTCAATACTCCTTCACTTGACCCCATCAACCTGACGTAGGAACTGAAAGAAATATTTCGTAAATTTATCGTCATGTAGCAAGCGTTAATTGACGATAAATTTACCTATTTAAATGCCAAAACTTATATGTTTGGCAATCTCTCTGACTGTCTCGGCTTCAGATGCAGAGCTGAGATCTCGGCGTAATGTCTGAACTAGATACTTAGCGAACTGGTAGTAACTATCTCTGACAGGAAGACCGTAATGTCGTTTGAAAAAATATGCCACTCTGTACTGCTGTTCGCTCGATGAATGACCGGTTCAGTCGACCATTCTTCCTTATATCTTTTCATTTTTAATAAATTTTACATCCATATTGCGGTACAGAATTTCTGGCAGGGTTTATTAGTTGGTACACCATTATTTAAATCAGATGATTGTTATTTTGCGTATCATTATTTCCTTCATTTCGCACTTCTTTTAGAAAATAGGTACTTTTTTCCTTGTAGAATGAGTAGTTCCGCTAATGGTTTTTCATATTAGGCCATTAATCATTCAGTTTACAGGTTTGTTTGATCCGTCAATACTCCTGTAATGGCAAGTATCTGTCTTTATTTGTCCCTTATTGAGAGAAGCTAAAGCGTTTGCATTGTTGTTCAGTTCGTTATAAGTGGAGATTCGATTCATAGCTAAGAAGTTCTCTATGGGTAATCGTGAATTGAATGTATAACACGGCATTTTCTTGTCCTGTTACTTAATGATCTCTTATTGAATACTGGCGTTTTCTATTAACAATACAAAATCGGAGCATTAATTATGCTTAAGCGTTTACTTTTAGCTGATATCTCACAATGCTTAATAAACACTCTCTAATACTATATATATATATCACTATGGACTCAGTAATAATATATTTTTATATTTTCTCCAATATTAAATATTTTCTAAAGTTTATTTCCATAATTTTGTCATATTTGTAAGCTTTACTTCTTGAATTAATTTAAATTATTGGACTATTACTCTTGATGCATGTAAGTATTTTATTTGAGGCATGTTCTCTCATTTGTAATATTTCTTAATTCTAAAATTATTTTTTTGAAACATATAATTAACATTTTATTTTGAATGCTCTCTATATATTACTGAATTATTGAGAAAAAGATAAATTAATATATTCTCGAATTCTCTATGTTTCGATTTATATATATGAGCATAATAATCTTTAATATTTAGCAAGATTAATATGCAATATTTCCTAAATTTCTGATTTTGCTTATTTATCATTGCAATATATTCTTAGATAAAGCGGTATATCGGATTAATTACGTCATTTAGCCATCGTAATGTGGAGTAAGTTTAAATGTTTTATTAATTATTTAATAAATTTTAACGTAAATTCAATTAATAATTATTTAGAATTAAAGTAGAATAATTACGCGACGATACGACAGATGTGGAAAAAGATATAAATTTAGACAAAATGTTTAAATTAATAAAACGAATCAATGACTTAAATGCTTTTAAAAATTACTAATGATAATTTGATTAGATATGAATTTCTAGAGTATATTATAAAGCAAATTTAATTCAAATCAAAGTATGATGTCCTTCTTAAATCTTTTTTTTTAAATAAAAGAAAAATAAAAACTGCATAAAAGGAGAAAATGTTTAAGGAGTTGACGAAAACTTGCAAATTATTGGAGTTGATGTGAACTATCGTGAAGAAAGGAATATTTCAATAACATTATAATTTCCGTAATTTGTGGTTATTGGGCATTTTTCTTGATGAAATGGATTTGGTCTCTAATTGAAACTGTATACAGAATGGTTATAATTAAACTTCCCCTATAAACGGTATCCTACAGCGCAAACGGGTGAACGGAATGCAACGAAATTTTGTATATAGGCTATACACGAAATGCGCTCACGGAATTTCGAAAAAA